>OY731403.1:50992784-51255206 GCA_963425845.1 Sphenostylis stenocarpa
GTGAAAGTGATGAAGATCTTATTGAATTACTTAAACAAAGATCTTGTTGATTTGATAAAGACAAAATGAAGTCAAAGGCCAAAGGCTACTTTGTTGCAGTCAAAGGTCACTTAGATAAAAGGGTAGAGTGATTTGTGAGTCTGCATCTTTACTTAGGTATAATCATTTTTATCTCTCTACTGCATGAGGTTTCTTCATTTAAAAGATTTTGCAAAATGCCTCTAAAAAGTGTTTAAACTGTTAAAAACAAAGTATTTTGTTAAACGGTTTTTGAAGTAACTATTTTAACTAATAGTATATGAGCTTTATCAACTAAAATGTTCTTAACACTTTTGTAACAGGTTTTTAACTGATATAATTTCAAAATAATCGATTGTTTTCATTAGAAGGAATTTTGAAAACCTTCTGCCACTATTTTAACTAATATAGAACTGATACAATCGATTAAAATGACTTAGTATATTTGGAAAAGTGTTCTGGCAGAATTTTAATCGATACAAACTTGAAATAATCGATTAAAATAACTTGAAATGTTTTGAAAGTTGTTCTGTCAGTATTTTAATCGATACAAATGCGAAATAATCAATTAAAACAACTAAGAGGTTTTTCCAGATTGTTTTAATCGATTAAAACAAGCATGCTATCAGTTAAAATAACTTAGAATGTTTTATGAAATCTTTTGGCAGAATTATAATCGATTAGAATGCATTTCAATCGATTAAAATAACTAAGTGAATTTTTTCCAAAGTGTTTTAATCGATTAAAACAGATTGTTATCAGTTAAAATAACTTAGAAAATCTTATGAGAATTTTTAGCATTATTTTAATCGATTGAAAGACGAAACAATCGATTAAAACAATTTGAAAGATTTTTTACAAAGAGTTTTAATTGATATAAACGTTGTCGTATCGGTTAAAACAAATCTGGAAAATAATCAAGAACATTTTAACAGATTAAAACAAGACTTTTAACAGATTAAAAGATTATTTTAACAGATTAAATAAACCAGCGAGTTTAGAAAATCTTCTATATAAACAAAATTGCTTGAACCTTTTAAAACACATCTTTTGGCAATCAATCAAGCAATCATAAGTGCTACTTTCAAGAGAGAATCGCGCTAGTTTTGTGAAGTTCTTAGAAGTTCTTTCTTGAGGCAATATTTGCATTCTTTTGGAGAAGAAACTCATTCTGCAGAGCTGCATAAACCTGGTTTGGGTGTTCTAGTTTTTTCTCTTTGTTTCTTTACTTTTCTTTTCTGTATTGTGGGTGTCTGGTGTAAGAATTAATGGTTGAGTTCAAGACGGGGGGGGGGGGTGAATTGAACTTTAGAAATATTTTTCGAAAAACACTCTTTCTTTAGGAAGAATGATTAATCTTTATCCAATCTTTTATTAGGCAGATTTGGTTTTAAACAAAGCAAGAATATAAACAAGAAATGAAAAGAGATGAAAGCAGAAATTCAACACAAGAGTTTATACTGGTTCACTCTTTCCAAGAGCTACATCCAGTTCTTGACAAATCTGCCAAGTTCCACTAATTCCAAGTGAAAATACAAACCAGTAGATATACACCAATCTACCCCAAGACCTACCTTACAACACCACAAGATAGACTCTTGAATAACCACCTAGTAACCAAACCCAGTTACTGTAACCTGTGTAGATTCAAACCCAATCTACACAATTAGACTTTGTACAAGTATATGAAAAGAATAAACCTGGACTGCAGCTTAACAATATAGAAGTCCAGAAGCAATTTTCCTAACTCAGAACTTTCTCTCTTGATGATCTTTCAACTATCTTGATCAAAATGCCTTATGATATGAAAAGTTTATGAATGCTCAGAGAAAGGCATGAATATGAGAGCTCCAAGATTGCTTTCAATCGTTTTCCAAATTGTATGTTTGAAAGAGAAATCAAAACTGTATTTATAGAGTAAAAGAGAGAGACTGATAGATTCAATCGATTGATTTCATTTAAAACTCATTCAATCGGTTAATTCGAGCTTTCAATGGATTGAAATAGTTAGAAGAAAAATGGTAGCTCTTTGTTCCAACAGATTAAAATATATTTCAACAGATTGAAATTCTGTGATACCTTAGAATGAAAAATGATCTCTCTGTTTTAATAGATTAAAACTTATTTCAACAGATTGAAATTTTGTGATATCTTAGAATGAAAAAAATGATCTCTCTGTTTTAATAGATTAAAACTTATTTCAACAGATTGAAATTTTGAGATACTTTAGAATGAAAAAATGATCTCTCTGTTTCAACAGATTAAAACTTGATTTCAATAGATTAAAATTGTGAAACCTTTAATATGGAAAAATCATCAAGAACATTTTAACCTGTTGATTCTCGATTCAATCAATTAAAATTTTGATTGTTCCTATTTTAAGTGATTTTAACAGATTGAAACTTCTTTTTAAAAGATTGAAAAACTCAATTTGTTCTTTTAATGCTTAAAGATTGGTTTTTCATGCAGTAAAATAAGTTCTATGAAATGCATCATTTATAGGCGCTTATCACAAGATCTACTGAAACTATTAAGAGATTAAATTCTAAACCTATAACCTATTCACCTACACACCCACAAAATAAACTCTATAAACTCTATATGTCTTCATCAAATCCAACAAGTGCTTCACCTGGAAGTGTGGGTACTGGTTTCTGTGGCTAGAATTTGGCTGCAGTGTAGACCCCAAATCTTGCCCGGACTCCTAATAAAGCCGAAGACCGCCCATTCCGAAGATGGTTAAGACTTTATCAAGTCCCTAGTAGATTGTTCTAGGTTCCATTTAGGATAGGAAGGGTTTTTAGAGGCATTAAAAATCGGAAAATCCGCCGGAGACAGTAGATGGCCGTCCAGAACAAGTGGATGGCTGTCCAGAGCAGGCAGACGGCCGTCCATGACAAGCAGATGACCGTCCATGGCAACGTTAAGGCCATGGATGGCCGTCCACTTAGCTTGGACGACCGTCCATGACCAATTTTTGCCCTGGACGGCCGTCCGCTTTGTCCAGATGGTCGTCCGCCTTTTCCAGGCTCGAATCCCTATAAATAGGGGCCTCATTCCTCCGAATTTTCACACCTTTTCCACTCCTCCACTCTCTTGGAAGCTTTTTGGCACTTGAGAGTGACCCTGAGCATTATTTCGGGGTTCGAGGGAGCTTTCCGATTTCCGTTAAGGTTGAAATCGGTCAAGGAAGTCTCTTTTTGAGGCATCTGGCCCTCGGTAGAGTGATTTGTCTTTATTTTGAGGGAGGAGCGTGCCTGTAGAGTGCGGGGACTGCCAAAAAGCGTCCTCACATTTTAGAAGAGTTGATATAAAGCTCGCTTCGGAGGTTTCTTCTCTATTCTTTGTCTTTTTTACTGCTTTCTTTATCGCTTTCTTTGTGTGCATTAGATAGTAGAGCCATGTAGATATTTAAATTCTGCAAGTAGATCAAATAATAGGGTAAAAATGTAATTTCCTTAAGAGTTTATTTTCTAAGTTAGTCCATCATAGGGAACCCGAAAGGGGCGTTGTGAGGGTGCTAACACCTTCCCCACACGTAACTAACTCCCTTACCCGACTCTGGTTGTAATGGCCAAAGTTGGTTTTTTTCTAAAACCACTACCTTTTTCTTTTTTACCTTTTTCAGTGTTTAAGGTTAAAACACTGATGGCGACTCCTCGAACCTATTCGAAAACCTCGCCTTTAGGTCTATCCCGGTTATCGGACGGCCTAAAGGCATTGAACCGTTTCTTTCAAAGAAAACGCGAGTCACATAAAAACCATCGTGTCGCTCCGACCGCCTTTTCTGACGGCGGCGACAGATGGCGACTCCATTGGGGAAGCTAGAGAGTTGATCCCATTTAGTGATGGACTAGTTTAGGAAATAAAAACTAGAAATTACACTTTTACCCTTTCTTGCTTTATAACATGCTTTACTGTTTGGCTTTAATAATTGTTGTATGATTATTTTCTGCAATTGTCTGAAATAAAAATTGTACACAACCTTTGCACACTACAGTCCCTCTATACCCGGGGGCAAGAGAGAATACACATAGGGAGTGGGTGGCAGGTACGGCCGACCGTGGTATGTGCCATAGTGCCAGCAGGTCATTGTCGGAAACCACCACTCAAGGTGATAACTTTCTTTTTCTTGGTCTAAGAACGTCGACACGGACATCCGTGCATGGTTCGAAGACTGGGAGATTGAAGGGTCCCTATAATGGGGGCACCTTGGGGGCCTGGCCTTGGTGAGAACAGTTAGAACCTACCTTTGCCGATGCACTTTTCTGCAGGAAACCCCTACCTCGTAATTAAACGTCACTCTGTTCGCGGATGAGTGAATTGTTTGTGCATTCGTTTGTTGCATTTGTTTGTTGCATAGCATAATCATACAACAGCAAAAAAAAAATATATAAAATAAAATCTCAAAAATATTTTCGCAATAAACACCCTTATCTCGGACAGCCTGCCTTTTAGCTAGCTTGGTTTCAGGTTCTTTGTAAGCTAAGTAGCCACGCAGTCCGACAGAAGAGATAAGGGACGCTAAAACCATTCTTTCGCAATAAACCACTTTTATCTCGGACAGTTTGCCTTTTAGCTAGCCTGGTTTCAGGTTCTTTGTAAGCTAAGTAGCCACGCAGTCCGGCAGAAGAGATAAAAGGTTAAAAAAAGTTATTATTAAATAAATAATAATAATAAAATCACAACATTTATAAAAAGAATTTTGACAAAGTCTTCTCATTCATATCGCATCATGTCATAAGCGGAAAAACCAAAAGAGAAAATAAACGCATAAGGAGAGTCTGCATACGCATCATTTTAATAAACCCCTGAAAAGTGTGTCTTAGAAGCTTTTTTCGGAAAAATTACCAGGCCAAATCCCCTTTGGCTATTTGTAATCTTGTTCTTCACCCTTTTCTCTTCGTTTTGATATATTGTGCGTCCAAATCGGACATCCCAGTCAAAAGTTACGCCACTTTGAACATCTGCTGCCCTTTTGTACTGGTGCATGCATAAATACATTCATTCTAGGGGGCATTAGATATCCCTAAGACAAAGGCGAAAGAGGCCCAAGTGCGTTTGTAATCTTCCATAAGGAAGAGACAAGTGTATTAAGCTATATGGTGACCTTTATGAGGAAAGAACCATTCTACCGAAGTGGGTATGACACTCCGCAAAGCGTAAACTTTAAGGATGATGTCAAAGCCATTGTCTTAAGGCATATCTATCCCACACCAATCATTCATTTTTAATAAAAACCCTAATTCATGTGCATTCTAGAAAGCGGCTGGTATTCTTCATGCCCTCATCTGCATAAAAAAAAAAAACACAAAATCCCAAATACTATCATACATCATGTTAGAAAATAAAACATGATAATGTTTAGAAAAAAACAAACACTTGCATACATGCATCCACCAAACTTCATCCTCATAACATGCATCTAATAATAGAAAGTTGAAGAAAGTGAACATTCCTCAATACCATGAAAAGAGGTTAGGGCATTCACATGCCATGCACGAGAATTCAAAAATTTTAACCCGCCTGTGGTTTCCTTTAGGATTTTCGCTTTTAAAAAAATGTACTTTGAAACATTGCATTGAGGAATGTACACGGTCTAGATGAAATTATTTGTTTTCATCATCTATTCAACTGCCTATTGCATTCATTAATTGCATTCATAAATTGCATTCATTCTCACTTTAATAATAATAAGATAATAAAAAGAAAGGATTAGTCGATGTGCTTTCCACGAATCGAAGTAAGATGAATAGCAAACCTTTCGTCGACAAGTTCTCTCCAACGGTTGATCCGCCTAAGGAGGATAATAAGCCCCAATCGTTGGGTATCCAAGTTAATAAGGAGGAGGGGGAAAGGATGCCACTACATTTGTTCACACCTTGAATAAGGCTGCACCATGGAGATACGCAAAAACACCGCCCATTAACGAGGATATCGCCAGCATAGCCAACATTGGGGGGCACGACTAAAAGTGGAAGAATCTATTCCCCTAAGGAGCTGTAAGATGAGCCTCCCACGAATAAAGAAAAAATAAAAAGACCAAAGAAAGACATAATCCAAAGAGGAAATTGAGTGGACTTTGGATTCACGATGCTAAGGCAGTTCTTTCAATGCTCTACCAAAAAGAGAAATTCACGGTAGGCGACAAGCTGGTCACAGCTCAAGCTAAAGACGACATTTGGATCAGCAAGTCGTCCACCCTACCTTGTATGGATGCGGCTGAAGAGGGCCTTTGGAATATCTTTTTCCAATATGAAAAGACTTTCCCAACAGTATGAAGGTGACCCACATGATGAAGAAATATGGAAACCGCCCAAACCAAGGGCTCATTAGAAACTCTCAAGGAATAAGGGAGCCACCAGATTTTTAAGACAATCCTTTGAAGCATGACCCTACAAAGGATCAAGCTACACGGAGAAAAGGGAAGTCTCCCCTCTGCACCTCAAATCAGATTTTCCCAAACAGAGGGGTCCAAGCGTCAAGAGCAACTTTAGCCATTAGGTGTTCTCCTTCTAATCTTAAGGGTTTGTAAATCCAATGACTATTAGAGATTACTCCTCGGGGCTAGCCCGACCCCCGAGCATTGTAGGGCACATATTTCCCTATTAATTACAAAGAATGTCATTCTTACTATCTTCTTCTCTTCTTCATATTCATATCTAAGCCTCATTAATAACCATGTTTAAGAAAACGTTTTCAAAATGCGTCAAAGTAATCAAAATGTGCCATTGACCAAAATAAAAGTCAAATCCATCACCACTGATTGACTAGAAGCACAAAATAAAGTTTTACCTCATCATAATAAAGTCGTGTTTCGCCAATGTTGTGCAAATAGAAAAGAAAATCAAAAGAAAATCAAAATAAGCCCATTGAAGCCAAAGGCCAAAAAGAAAGGGCAAGATACCCGGTAGGAAACCCACCAAAGGGGGCTACGCAAAAGTTAGGATAAACCCGCTAGGAAACCCGAACAACCATAAAGGGTAGCCTAGGCAAAAGCTAGGGTTACAAAATAAAGTCCGCTAGGTTTCCTAAAACAAAAAAGAAGAAACCTAGACAAAAGTTAGGACTAGCACAACATCCTAGACTGAAAATCCAAAGGACGGACTAGGGAAGTCAACATGTCATAGCAAGCGCCATAGAATAAGACTCCATGAACAAAACGTTTGTCTAAAATAGCCCAAACACTCTAACTAACCTTGGCTAGTCGTGCTTACAAAAACCATTTTTTGTCAAAATATGAAAATTCTAAAATACAAGCCTTTGAATTAAATATCCTCTTCCTTCTCTTCTCTTGACCCTTACTACTACGACATTCTGGTAATTAGTAGGGAAATGTGGAGATAGTGATCAATAGGAGGATTGACACTCCCAAGAAAAGGGAGGGGCACACTACTGTAGCAAGTCGCTCTACAATAAACACAATCATTCTTCGGTCACGACAAAGTCAAGACGGCAAAATCAGTACATCCTATTCTGTCAACGAAAGCACATAATGTCAGAAGCTCATCAGAAGCAAAAGCACATCGGTCAATCCTTTTGAAATATTAACTGAATTAGCATTATAAGATGCATATCACAAACATTGCATGCAAAAATAAAATAATGCCTGCTAGGAGATTCTTAGGCAAAAGTTAGGGTAGCCCGCTAGATCAAAAACCCGCAAGGGTGGTCTAGGCAAAAGTTAGGGCATTCACAAAAAAGGAAAAAGCCCGCTAGGATATCCTAGGCAAAAACTAAGGTAGCCCGCTAGATCGAAAACCCCAGAAGGGCGGTCTAGGCAAAAGTTAGGGCTTAACAAAAAAAATGAATAAAAAAGGAACCCTTCATCATAATAATGAAAGTCTAGCAAGAGAATACCAGTCACCTTTCTAAGATGCATCTCATAAAAGGATAGATTTCATTTAGGACATCCAGCCACAAATAGTCGCACAAAACGACTCTGTCAAAATCGAAAATAAATTTTTTTGCAAATAAATAACAAAAAACATTCATGCATGTAAGGAGACTAGCTCCATGTTTGTGTTTGCAAACAGGAAGCACTCAAAACAAGCCTCCAAATAATGCTCTCCCTCAAGAAAACAGAGCAAGCTGCCAACAACTTCAGAGCAAAATAAATGCTTCCAAAAACCAGAGCTCCAACTACCATCCTTCTACCCGGAAAAAGAAGGCACAAATAAGTACGGTCTCCAAACTTTTCTCTCCATCCCTCAAGAAAGAAGAGCAAGTTTTCGTAATCAAATAACTCAAAGAGAATAAGAGCTTCCAGAAGTCAAGGCTCCAATCGCTATCCTTCTACCCAATAAAGGAAGGGCATAATCAACAACGGAAAGCCGATGGAAAGGCTTAAGTCATCTTCAAGCAAATCATTGCCTACCCCCAGAGGCAAACAAAAATAACTCCCCACGGCTCAACATCACCCCCACTTGAGTCATCAAGCATACTCACCCAAGGTATCCTCCACACTCCCCAATGGAGAATAAAGGCTTCAAGAGCCCATCATCATCAATAATCAAAAGAGTCCAATCTCCATACCATCAAGTTTTCAACAAAAGAAGAATCAGAAATTCCCATCACAAGGGCAGGTCAGCTCACATCAACACCAAAATCAGATCCCCAGGAAGTCAGCCAATTCCCTGATGGATCACCAAAAAGAAAAGCCTTCATCCCCAGCGGATGCCCAAGAAGAAAAGGCCATGGAAGGCCAATAAATCCCCAACGGATTCCTGCCTACACCAAAAGGCAATCATCAAAATCCCCGGCAACCAACAAGTCGGACGATTGAAGAAAAAGACAAAAATCAAAAAATTCCATTTCCCCAGTAGAATAAGAGCTTGACGAAGCCAGCTCATACCCATATCAATTAAGGAGCCGAGACCCCATTCCCCCAAAGGGCTATCAAAATTTGATCGCCGAGGAGTCAACCAAATCTCTGGTGGATCGCCAAAAAGAAGAATTTACACCCAGATGCAATCTTCACAGTCATATCCTCAGAGGCATCATCAAGAGCCAACATCCCCAAAAGGGAATTTTAGCCTACTCAAAGGAAAAACAACGCAAACCAAAGGTCTGCACTTCTAATGAAATATCTGCCTACCCAGAGGCGTCACCAGAATTAACAAATCCTCAATGGATCCCTGCCTACCTAAGAGGCATTCATCAAGAATCCCCAGTAATCAAGAAGCTGGACGACTAAACAAAAATCCAAAAGCGAAGAATCTCCGGCATACCGGATAACTACGCAAAAATCAAGAGTAAATACTCCCCATGGAGCCGGCGCATGATCAGAAACAGTAAGCCGCCACCACCGCTTCAGGAAACGAAGCACCTGAAGAACGAAGACCTGCACACAGGCAAAACTGGCGCATGGCCAGAAGCAGTAAGCCGCCACCACATCCAAAGGGTCAGCTACCGCACCGAAGGAGCATCCTGAAGCCTCACAACATATCGTCCGAGGGGTCAGCTACCGCATCAAAGGAGCATCCCGAAAGTCTCTACGTGTCAGCCGAAGGGTCAGCTACCGCACTGAAGGAGCATCCTGAAGCCTCACAATATATCGTTCGAGGGGTCAGCTATCGCATCGAAGGAGCATCCCGAAAGTCTCTACGTCTCGTCCGAAGGGTCAGCCTCCACAGCAAGAGGAGCATCCAAAAGACAACCGGGCAAGAGGGTTAACTCCTTCACCCGCCAAATGACCTCATGGTATGTTAACCCATGGTCAATTGGTCAGGTAAAGGGGGGGGGGCAGCTGTAGACCCCAAATCTTGCCCGGACTCCTAATAAAGCCGAAGACCGCCCATTCCAAAGATGGTTAAGACTGTATCAAGTCCCTAGTAGATTGTTCTAGGTTCCATTTAGGATAGGAAGGGTTTTTGGCGGCATTAAAAATCGGGAAATCCGCCGGAGACAGCAGATGGCCATCCAGAACAGGTGGATGGCCGTCCAGAGCAGGCAGAGGGCCGTCCATGACAAGCAGACGGTCGTCCATGGCAACTTTAAGGCCATGGACGGCCGTCCACACTACATGGACGGCCGTCCATGACCAATTTTTGCCCTGGACGACCGTCCGCTTTGTCCAGACGGTCGTCCGCCTTTTCCAGGCTCGAATCCCTATAAATAGGGGCCTCATTCCTCCGAATTTTCACACCTTTTCCACTCCTCCACTCTCTTGCAAGCTTTTTGGCACTTGAGAATGACCCTGAGCATTATTCCAGGGTTCGAGGGAGCTTTTCGATTTCCGTTAAGGTTGAAATCAGTTAAGGAAGTCTCTTTTTGAGGCATCCGGCCCTCGGTAGAGTGATTTGTCTTTATTTTGAGGGAGGAGCGTGCTTGTAAAGTGCGGGGACTGCCAAAAAGCGTCCTCATGTTTTAGAAGAGTTAATATAAAGCTCGCTTCGGAGGTTTCTTCTCTATTCTTTGTCTTTTTTACTGCTTTCTTTATCGCTTTCTTTGTGTGCATTAGATAGTAGAGCCATGTAGATATTTAAATTCTGCAAGTAGATCAAATAATAGGGTAAAAATGTAATTTCCTTAAGAGTTTATTTTCTAAGTTAGTCCATCATAGGGAACCCGAAAGGGGCGTTGTGGGGGTGCTAACACCTTCCCCACACGTAACTAACTCCCTTACCCGACTCTGGTTGTAATGGCCAAAGTTGGTTTTTTTCTAAAACCACTGCCTTTTTTCTTTTTTTACCTTTTTCAGTGTTTAAGGTTAAAACACTGATGGCGACTCCTCGAACCTATTCAAAAACCTCGCCTTTAGGTCTAGCCCGGTTATCGGATGGCCTAAAGGCGTTGAACCGTTTCTTTCAAAGAAAACGCGAGTCACATAAAAACCATCGCGTCGCTCCAACCGCCTCTTCTGACAGCGGCGACATGCAAGATTGGTCAAGAACTGGAAATTGGTTCTTGGTGAAGGTTTAAGTGCAAGGACTGGAATTTTGGTTCTTGTGGTAGATTGGCTGTGGGATTGAAGTTGTAATCTGTAAAATGTTCAATCTAGTGGAACCCAGCTGGAATTTGGTTGGAAACTGGACGTAGCCCTGGGATTGGGTGAACCAGTATAAATCTTGGTTGTATCTTTCTAAACCTTTCTCTCTTTAATTTTGTCACTGCCTTTTCTTTGATTGTTTGTTGTGTTTGATTCAAGAACTGGTCAGAATTCTTAATTTTTGAAATAGATAATCTGTAAATTGCGAAAATCTTTCAAAGATTAATTCACCCCCCTCTTGATCTTAGCCTACATTTCTAACAGAGTGAATGTTGAAGGGGAACAAAAGGTAAGAACCACAAATTCAAACCGAATGCTTGATAGCACGCTAACTCAACTTCAAATGGTGCGAGTCAATAACATTTATGTTCACAAAGACGACGTTCCCAACATGGCTAAAAATGCTGAAGATTCTGATGAAGAGATGCCTCTTGCTACTGAGTTTCCCTCTGAACATATTCATAATGCTGGAACATCTTCTGCCCCTCCTACATCCCGACAATCAATGGAAGATATGCTCTTTGATATGAATCAAAGAATGCAAGAATTCTTCACAATTTCTCAAGAACGGCATGATGAAATCATTCGTTGTATCTCCGATGTAGATGATAGGGTCTCTAACCTAGAGGATAGGTTTGATGCTCAGTTCAATAGCAATGCAAGTGAAGAGTTTTAATCTCTTCCACATATCTCTTTGTAATGACTTTACTTTATGAAATAAAATTGGTATTTTTTGCTTTGTTTGAGGGGGAGTCATATATAAATTATGCATCTATTGAGGGGGAGCTTTCATTTTTTTTTATCATAATCAAAATAGGGGGAGAAATTATCTAAAGCCTCTTTTATTTCTTATATTTATTAAATTTTTTTCTTATATTTATTAAATTTAAATGTTGTTTGGTATGTTTAATGTTTTTGTTTAGTCGTGATGGACAAAACAGGTTATTACAAGAGCTTTAAAGGAAATTTTGATCATCATCAAAAAGGGGAGATTGTTGAAACATACAAGGATATGAATGTTGAACATACATGGTTTGAAGCTTGTAGATTTTGATGATGATTCAAGAACAAAGGACTTAAAGATTTGAAGACTTGTAATGTTATGTAATAACTCTGTTTTTATGATTTTTAGTCTGTAATATTAGAGTCTAAGATAGTCAGCACATAGTCTACTCTTTAAAGGTTCTAAAAACTCATTTTTATCAAAAACATATTGGATTAATCGATTAAATGGCAGGATAATCCATTATTACAGAGAGAAAAACCATTTTCTGTATCAGCTCTCTGGAATAATCGATTAAAGCCCCTGTTAATCAATTAACAGGGTTGTTAATCGATTAATTGCTCAGATAATCGATTAAACTGTGTGGATTTGGGTTCCAGGTGAATTTGGCTCTGTAATAATCGATTAACACTCAAGATAATCGATTATTTCAGTCAGATATGTGTTTTGAATTTCAAAATTGGACCAAGTTTCGAAAACCCTATTCCCAATTCACCAAGTTTCGAAAATCCCCAATTCCCAAACCCTAATCTGTCTACTTAAGGTTCTCTAAGGCTCTCTGCAAATAGAACAACCTTTTTCAAAACAAAAGTTGAGAGCTGTGACTGCCAGAGAACTGTTTGTTGGAGGAAAAAGGGGCTTTTGGAACCTAGTGTGGGCTAGAAGCGATAAGAATCACTAAGTGGGTTTTCTTGGTGGATTGTGTGTTGTTTCGTCTCTAGAGAAAGTTGTTCTTCATCTCTTGTGTGACTCAAGAGCGGTGTATGCTTTACCTTATCTTCTTATTTGTAATCTTATTGTATAACCATGATTATAGTGACAACGTTAATCCTCTGTTTGAGTGATTAGCAACTGGACGTAGGGTCTTTTGATCTGAACTAGTATAAATCATCTGTGTAAGACTCTATCCTTGATCTATTTACTTTACACAACATTTTAATCAGTGAAATTTGGAGAAAATTTTAAAACCCTAATTTTTGTTTATGAAACCAATTCACCCCCACCTCTTGGTTTTTGTACGTAAACGCAAACATTCCGCTGCGTGATTCTAACAATGAGTACGAACCCCCATCTGGTTTGAGTCCCATTTTGTAAGACTTGTCCTCAAGATGCTCCTTTGATGTGGTAGCTGACCCTGTGGTTGATGAGTATGAACCCCCATCTGGTTTGAGTCCCCTTTTGTAAGATTCGCTCACAAGATGTTCCCTTCGACCCTGTAGTTGATTAGTACGAACCCCCATCTGGTTTTGAGTCCTTTCCTCGAACTGAATTATGTAATAGTGGCTTACTGATCTTGGTCATGCGCTGACTCCATGGGGAGTAGTTCTGCATGAAAATGTTTTTGATTTTTCTGTGTAGTCATCCGGTGTGCCGAGAATTCTTTGATTTTTGGGCTTTTATAATAGTCATCCAACTTGTTGATCACTGGAGATTCTTTGATTTTGGGCTTTTACAATAGCCATCCAACTTGTTAACTGCTGGGGATTTTTGGTAACTGCCTCTGAGGTAGGCAGGAATTCACTGGGGATTTGTTGATTTTGATGATGCCTCTGAGTAGGCAGATGCTTCATTGGAAGTGAAGACTTTTGGTTGCACTGCTTTGCCTCTGAATAGGCTGATATTCCATTTGGGGATACTGGCTCTTACTTGCCAGGTCTTTCCTATTCATAGGCAAACGACTCTCTGAGGACATGAGTTTGAAGATTGCCTTTGCAATAGGCTCACTGGAAATCCATTTTTCTTTTTGGTGATCCACTAGGGAATTAGTTGGCTCCTTGGGGATTTGATTTTGATTACTCTCTGGGGGGATAGTGTCTTGGCTCCTTGATTGATGCTGATGAGAGCTGGCTTTGTGAAACTCTTATTCCACTAGGGGAATGAAATTTCTGATTCCTTAGTTTGGTTGCTTTATTTCTTTTTTGATGTGACCCACTTGGGGATTTATTAGCATTCCTTTGTCATGGCCTTTTTTCTCTTTGGGTATCCGTTGGGAATGAAAGGTTTTATTTTCTTTTTCTTCTTTTTGAGCCCTTGAGAGTACGGAGATTTGACTCCTTGACTGTTTGATGATGGGCTTTTATAAAACATTTATTCTCTATTGAGGAATATGGCGGAGACTTGATTGAGTATGCTTGATGACTCATGTGGTGGCGATGTTGAGCCTTATGGTACTATTTTTTTATTTTTCCTCTAGAGTAGACAAGGATCCGCTTGGGGATGATTGAGCCTTTCCGTCAGCTTTTCTCTGTTGATGGTTGTGCCTTCTCTTTCTTGGGTAGAAGAATGATGGCTGGAGCTTTGGGTTCTGGAAGCTCTTATTTTGTTTTGAGTCATTTGATTAATGGTGATAACTTGCTCCGTTTTCTTGAGGGGGAGCATCATTTGGAGACTCGGTCTTGGTGCTTCTTGTTTTCAATCACAAAAATGGAGCCTAGTCTCCTTATATGCATGATTCTTGTTTTTTGCTATTTACCTAGAGATTTTTATTTTTTCATTTTTGATTTTGACAGAGTCGTTTTGTGCGACTACTTGTGTGTGAATGTCCTAAATGCAATATATTATCTTATTTGATGCATCTAGAAAAGTGACCAGTGTAGACCCCAAATCTTGCCCCGCCTCAGAATAAAGTCAGAAAGCTTCCTATTTGAAGACGGCCGAAGCCTAACAAGCCATTAGGAGAGACTATTAGGCCCCCGTACTAAGATAGGAAGGTTTTTTGGCCCGAAAATAAAGTTTCTCGCCCTAAAGGGACGAGACCGCCGTCTGGGAATACCAGACCGCCGTCTCGTTTCAACGCCAGGACGAGACCGCCGTCTCGATTTTCCAGACGGCGGTCTCGTCACCCGCAAATTCGAGATGGCGGTCTGGGTTTTCCAGACGGCAGTCTCGATTCCTGCCAAGTCGAGACGGCGGTCTGGATTTTCTAGACGGCGGTCTCGACCCGCTGCCACGAACAAGACGGCGGTCTGGACTTTCCAGACGGCGGTCTCGACCCTGTCAGCGGAGACGGCGGTCTCGACCTGTCAGGCGCGAAAAACTATAAATAGGGGCGTCATTTCTCCCTTTTTCCACACCCAGCAGCAAGAGCTCTCCCTTCTCTCTAGAATTTCTCTCTCTAAGAATCCCTCCGAGGCATTTCCGGAGTTTCTGAGCGTCTCTAGGCATACACAGAGTGTTCTAAATCTTCTTTAGAATCCCTCCGAGGCATTTCTGGAGTTTCTGAGAGTTGTAGAGTGAAGGGTTGCCAAAACGCACCCTCTCTTTTTAATATATAAAGCTTGCTTTGGAGGTGCATATCCTCACTCTCTATTTTTTTACTGCTATTTAAATTACGCAATATAAGCTAGGGCCATGTAGTCATATATTTAAATTCCGCATAATAAAAGGGTAAAAGCGCTATTTTCCAGTTTAATTATTTATTCAAATTAGCCAGCCTATCATAGGGAACCCGAAAGGGGCGTCGTAAAGGAACTAACACTTCCTTTACACGTAACTAACTCCCTTACCCAACTCTGGTTCTAATGACCAAGGTTGGTTTTCGAAAACCAACGCCTTTTTAAACACCTTTTCCGATGTTTATGGTAAAAATATTGGTGGCGACTCCATAGAACCCAATTAAATAAATCCCTGGGTTAGCCCGGTTATCGGACAACTCAGGGATACTTTTGAAAACCTCGCCCCTAGGTTAGCCCAGTTATCGGACAACCTAAAGGCGTTGTAACCACCAATAAAAAACGTGAAAATCAAAGAAGAGAGTCGAAAAACCATCGCGTCGCTCCGACCGCGCCCCCGTTTTCGGGGAGGCGGCGACAGATGGCGACTCCACTGGGGAAGCCTAGAGAGTTGATCCCATTTAATGATGGGCTGGCTTAAAAATAATTAAACCAAGAAAATAGCACTTTTACCCTACCTTGTATTATAACATGCTTTATTGTTTGGCTTTCAAATAACTGTTGCTTGTTTATACTTACGCAATTGATTGAAATATAAATTGCACACAAAACCCTTGCACACTACAGTTCCCTCTATACCCAGGGGCAAGTGAGATAACCATAGGGAGTGGGTGGCAGGTACGGTTCGCTGCAGTTAGGGCCTTGTGCCCACCAGTGTGATCGGAAACCACCGCTCAAGGTGATAACCTTCCTCTTTTGGCAACAAGACCGACTCTGGCCTTAGTGCTAAGCATGGTTGGACGGCTGGAGAGTGGGGACCCTATAATGGGGGCACCTTGGGGGCCTTAGCCTGGTGAGAACAGTTAGAACCTACCCTAACCAATGCACCTTTCTACAAGAAAACCCTACCTCGTGATAAAAACAAAGTCTCGCCTGTTCGGGGATGATCGAATTGTGTGTGCATATGTTTGTTGCATTTGTATGTTGCATAGCATAAACAAACAACAGAACAAAATCACAAAATATTTTACAAATAAACACCCTTATCTCGGACAGTCTGCCTTTTAGCTAGCCTGGTTTCAGGTTCTTTGTAAGCTAAGTAGCCACGCAGTTCCGACAGAAGAGATAAGGGACGATAAATATTCTTTCGCATAAAGCCATATTTTATCTCGGACAGTCTGCCTTTTAGCTAGCCTGGTTCCAGGTTCTTTGTAAGCTAAGTAGCCACGCAGTTCCGACAGAAGAGATAAAAGGCTATAAAAGAAACAAATAAAAATCCATTTTTTCAAAATTCACAAATAAGACCTGGTCCAAAAATATTGCATTCATAAAACATTCATATAGATAGTTTATTCTTTCAAAAAATACGCAAATACCATACATCATGTAGAAAAACATGATAAATAGTAAAATAAACACTCACATTCAATAAACATCATCTTCATCAAATCATACATTTTGGTTTTAGAAAATGGAGGGGACAAGTAGACAAGTGGGGAAGGTGGATATTCTCCGAAGCCATACTGAGAAGCTAGAACGGCTTAGTGCAACGATGCCACCGGAGGTCCGCGCTGATTTTGAAAAGTCCTATGGACGAATTCTGGACCTCCTAAAGATCAGTGTCGATCAAGTCTTCCTCAGGGTACTGATTCACTTTTGGAACTCCAGTCTGCGGTGCTTTGAATTTCCGCAGTTCGACATGGTGCCCACTTTAGAGGAGTATGAAACAATGTTGAAATGGCCCAAGTCAGCCGGGGTCCATATCCGCCATGAGGCGTATACTCCTGCAGCACCAGTCGCTGCCCTTATCCATCTACCGTACCGACAAAGTACCCTGATAGGAAGAGGGAACACCCAGGGATGGAGAGTATCGATGTTAGAAGACCACCTGTCCTACCCGGGCCGAGAGGGCAGAGTGGGTTGCCTTCAACAAGACCCCGGCATTATTAATCTTCGGAACGATCCTGTTCCCCTTCCATCTCGACACGATCGATCAAGCCGTCATGGACGCTTTCTTCGCTTGGGACGTGAACTCGAAGAGTCCCCTGCCTGCTATTCTTGCCGACACCTTGCTATCGGTGGATTTCTGCCATCAGAAGCAAGGGAGAACACTCCGCTGCTGCTCTTCGTTACTTTATGTGTGGAGCATCACGCACCTTTACGCCTCCAGTCACATGGGGATATTCCCCGACCCCTTGAGAAGCTTCTCCAAAATCCCCCTCCAACGACGCCTGACTATAGAATGGAGGGATGAGTTAGAACAAAAGGATGCCAACAGCATATCTTGGGTCTGCCCTTGGTTCCGACCCGGCCCAGTTCTCGTCAGATGTGGGAGCTACCCGAATGTACCCTTGATAGGACTCAGGGGTTGCATAGCCTACTCACCTAGAGTAGCTATGAGGCAACTCATGAGGACTCAAACTACTATCTCCCGAGGGGAACTCGGAGGGCTGTGCTTCTTTGGAGACCCATGCACAATCGCCAACTCACTGACCGTGAGGAAAGCATGGGAGAAGCCAGTCTACATGGGAGACAGAGAACTAGGAAAAGCTCGGGTGACTGTCACCAGTGACTATGAGGCATGGAGGAGAAGAAGAGAGATGGCTCGACCATCCACCACACCCGCGCCAATCGCCAACAACGAAGAGCTGCAGGCACAAGTCAATGCCTTGACCCAGAGGGTAGAGATAATGGGAGCCCAGATACGGGCCCTTGAGGAAAAGGAACAAGCCTCTATCCTCACAATTGACGGTCTACAAAGGCAAGGCAAGAAAAAGGATCATGAAATAGAACGCCTCAAGGACCAATGTGCTGACGCTAACGAACAAGCTATCCAAGCATCCAAAACTGCCAGAACCAGCTCGGATAGCCAACTACAAGAAATAACCGCCAAAACAGCACACCTTGAGGCAGAATCAGCTCAGCAGGCTCAAACGATCAAGGAGTTGTCAGAAGGGCTCCTCCAGGCTCAGATAGATCTTCGCCAAGAGCGAGAGAACAACAGAAGACTGAGCAGAGGTCTCTATGAGCTACGCATTAAGGAGAAAAGCGGGCTAGCTCAGTATGACCAAGTACTTCAAGAGAAGGACCAAGCTGTTGCAAAGCTTGAGGAACTACAAGCCTTGGTCATACATCAAGAGGCAAAGATCAAAGAGGCTCAACAATACAGCGAAGAAATGAGCCAAGCGATCCACAAGCAAAGCGAAGCGCTCGTTCACCATGTCCGGGAAGCCGAGAGAGAATTACAAAGAAAACAAGACCCGCCTGTGGGTTTCTTTAGGCTTTTCCGTTTTTGCCAAAAGACGCTTCACAGTATGGAATAGGAGAATGTACACCTTCCAATGAATTAATGAAATTTTTTTCTTATTCAACAGTTGTCTACTTGCATACATGAGCATGCATTTGCATATTTAATTTCCCCTCCTTCACACTTAATAAATAAGATAATAAAAAAGGAAGGACTAACTAACACGTCTTCCAACTCAGAAGAATGGAGAGAAAGCCACTCCTAATAAAGCTCACCCCAACGGTCGAATCACCGCAAGAGGGAAATAAACCTCGGCCGTTGGTCCTCAAGAATAAATAAGAGGGGGCAAGGACGCCAGTGTGACTATTTATGCCACGTCCTTTCCCCTACGAGTCAAATAAAGCTGTACTGTGGAGATATGGGGAATCTTCACCAATAAAAGAAGAAATAACAAACATAGCCGGCATTGGGGGCACAACTAGAAGTGGAAGAATCTACTCCCCCAAGGATACACAAGAAAATGTCCTTCAAAATAAAGGAAAAAATAAAAAGACCGAAGAAGAAAAAGAAAATAAAGAATCCAAGGAGGAGAAAGAGGAATTACTCCATTTTATAAGGCAGAGTGAGTATTCCATTATAGACCAGCTCAACCGAACACCCGCAAAGATCACATTGCTATCTTTGATAATGAGCTCGGAACCGCACCGGAACACCCTGCTGAAGGTCTTGAGCGAGGCGCATGTACCCCATACAATATCCCAAGAAAAGGTCGAGAGGATCGTCGGTCACATTACAGCAAGCGATCATCTCGCCTTCACAGAGGAAGAACTCCCTCTCGAAGGGTCAAAGCACAACAAGCCCTTGCACATCTCAGTCAAGTGCAAGGAATACCTCATTGCCAAAGTTCTTGTGGATAACGGGTCGTCCCTGAACGTGATGCCCAAGTGCACACTGGAAAAGTTGACCATCCAAGGAACCCGTCTGCGCCCAAGCAGCACCATCGTTCGAGCCTTCGACGGGTCAAAACGAGAAGTAGTGGGAGAGATCAATTTGCCAATTCAAGTGGGACCCACTATCTTCGACGTCGATTTCCATGTAATGGACATTACTCCAGCATACAGTTGTCTCCTTGGCAGGCCTTGGATTCACGACGCTAAGGCAGTACCTTCAACGCTCCACCAAAAAGTCAAATTCGTAGTGGATGACAAACTGGTCACGGTTCAAGCAGAAGACGATATCCTGATCAGTGGACCGTCCACCCAACCTTATGTGGATGCGGCTGAAGAGGCTCTTGAAACATCTTTTCAAGCGCTTGAAATTGCCAGTATAGAGCGACTTCCCAGAAATACAAAGGTAGCCTGCATGATGTTGAAGCATGGCTACCATCCTGGCCAAGGACTGGGGGCAGATTCCCAAGGAATGAGGGAACCCCCGAAATTCAAAGACAATCCCCACAAGTATGGCCTAGGATATAACCCTTTCAAGGGCCGAGCGGGAAAAGCAAAAGGGAAGTCCCCCCTCCGCACACTCAAGCAGATCTTCCGAAGTGGAGGGGCGCAAGCGTCAAGAGCCACTCTAGTCATTAGGAAATCTTTTTCTTTGTTTAAGGGATGTAAACCCCATGATTGTTAGAGATTATCCCCCTAGGCGAGCCCGACCCCCGGGCATTTTAGGGCACATATTCCCTTATTAATTAATAAAGAATGATTCTTTGTATCTGCTTCTCTTCTTTCTACTTCCGACTGGACCACATAAATAACCCTGTCTAAGTAAACATAAAAAGAAAAGAAGAATAAGAAGCGCTTCCAAATAATCAAACCTTCATCATTGCCATCATCAAGTTAGCTGATTAGAAGCACATAAAAACAAGGACTTCACCTAAAGCCATGAAGGAAGTCACGCTTCGCCAATACTGTGAAAAAAAAAAAACAACAAAGAAAAAGCCCAGAGAAGCCAAAGGCCAAAGAAAAGGGCAAATTACCCTGTAGGAAACCCACTAAGGGGGCTACACAAAAGATAGGGTCGACCCGGTAGGACACCCGAACAATAACAAAGGGTAACCTAGGCAAAAGTTAGGGTTACAAATAAAGGTCCACTAGGATTCCTCCAAAATTTTACAAGAGAGAGAACCTAGATAAAAGATAGGGCCAACACACAGTATCCTAGTTCGAAAACCCAAAGGGCGATCTAGGGAAATCAGCTAGCTATCTAAAAAGCAATGAAAATAAAATCTGAGAGCGCAAATACAAAAAGAAGAAAGAGGAAAATGTTTGCTTAGACAAAGCTTAAACACCTAGGCTTAACCCTAGCCAGCCATTCTTACAAATTCTTTATCAATAAAAATCAACCCTCTAAAACACAAACCATTGATTTTTACCCCCTTTTTGCTTCTTTTCTCTTGACCCTCATGACAATATTCTAATAATTAATTTGGGAATATGGAGGCGTATAGTCAACAAGAGGATTGAAATCCCTAAAGCAAGGAAAAAGGAACACTGCATGACAAAGAGTGCTCTACAAAAAAAAGAAAAGAGAAAGAAAGAAACTACTCTTCGGTCACAAAAAGTCCGGTATGGTACAGCATGTACAAAAGCACAGATCAGGAGGCACTTGGCGCTACAAGACACGTTGGTTAAGTCCTTCTGAAATATTAAACAAAGTAAGCATTATAGGACATCAAACATGAAAACATCTGCATGCATAAAATGTTTTTGAACCAGGTCCTATTCCTTATGCAAAAAAAAAAAAAAAAAAATGAAAATTCGAGACCGCCGTCTGGATATTCCAGACCGCCGTCTCGGTTCCCTTGCAAATCGAGACCGCCGTCTCGAGAAACCAGACCGCCATCTCAACTTAGGCAAAATCGAGACCACCGTCTGGGTTATCGAGACCGCCGTCTCGATCTGTAGGCAAAACGAGACCGCCGTCTCGACTTCCCAGACGGCGGTCTCGACCTGAAAGAAAATCCTATATAAAGGGGGCGCGCTTGGGGGGTTTCCTCACAACTCTCCTCACCTCCTAAGCCTCCAGAGCCTCCAAAACTCCCATTCTACTACTCCAAGCCTTCCCCACTCAAGATGTTCAGTAGAAGTGGCTCCCGGAAGAGAAGGGCCACCGCTGGTGCTAGCAGTTCAGCACCACCGCCACCCCCAGACCCTTCTCAACTTCAACCACAACACCAGGCCCGCCTGGACAACCTCAGAAATTATTAGTGGCACTCCCTGTTCACACTGGACTTCAGCATCTTGGCTGAGTTCGAATGGGAGGAGGACGTCCGAGCACACATTGATAACATCGGGTGGGGTTTTCTGCTATTGCCTCCACCTGTTCATGTGTACCCACAAGCGGTACTCGAGTTTCTGGCCTCGGTCTCCCTCATTGAGATCCCCTCCATGGCCTCAGGCATGCAGCCCACCAAAATGGTCAACTATTTTATGGGTGGGCAATACCACACTACCACTTTGGAGGAATTCAATGTTTCCATTAGATTCATCCGGCCCGAGGCGGCGTTAACTCGGGAGTACCGTGAGGCCATTTGCTCTAGGCCCACTAACCTCACCGCTGCTGAGATGTGGCATGAGCTCACTAGGGCCACCACATTGCCTTCATTGATGAGGGGGTCTGCACTCCCCCCACCACTCCGCATCTGCCACAAGCTGCTGGCAGGCACCGTCCACGCCAGAAAAGAGAGTCAGGGGAAGATATCGCTCCCTGACCTCTTCATTCTCTATTGCATGCACCAGAGACGGCATTGCAATCCTGGGTACTTCCTCCTGAGGGCCTTGAAGGACTTTGGGAGTAGATCCATAGGGGCCATCCTTGTGGCTCCCCTCATCACCCCTCTAGCAGAGCGAATGGGGTGCCCCGGCCGGGAAGAGCTGGCCCGCAATCTACGACCCGAGCCCATCAACGGGCCAATGCTGGTCAGCATGGGAATGCTGATACGCCGAGGAAGTCAGTTCGCCCTGCATCCCACCCTGGACTTTGAGCTGGACCTCCAGGGAATAGTGGCGATGCAGGATGCGCCCACATCTCCCGGCTCCCAGCAGCAGCGGCAGCTGCAGCAGCAGCAACCACCACCATACACGGAGGACTTTGCTGGCCTCCATCAACACATGAACGACCTGAGCCAGCAGCTCGGCCAAATAGCGATATGGCAGGAGCAGCAGACCTAGTGACGGTAGGACCAAGACGTTCGCCAACAGGCCCTTCAAGAGGGCCAAAACGAGATCCGCCAAGAGCAGCAGAGGATGCAGCAGGAGTGGGCGGCGTACCAGGAGGATTACAACGACGAACTCCAGGAACAAATCGACTTCCGCTACCACATGTATAAACATTTCCCCCACCACACTCCTTCTGATGATGATGACTCTTAGGGACTGTACTGGTTGAAAAATTGCTGTAATAAAATTTCCATGAATAAAATTTTATTCCATGCATTCTTTGCCTTCTTTTACAAAAAAGTCAGCGTAACAAAAAAACTTAAAAGGAAAAAAGGCACACGCTCAATAAAAAGCCAGAATCCAAAATCACGAGAAAAAAGAGATAAAACCGCGAGAAAAAGGCAGGATTAAAACAACTACCTTCACCAATAAAAATCGACTACCAAGAGTTGAACACAAAACAAAGAAAACCCGACCAACCAGCAAGGGTCGGATAACCAACACAAAAATCAAAAGCAAAAATCCCCAGCAACCAATGAAGCTGGATGAACAGCAAACCAGATTTCCGGCAACCCGGATAACCATTCCAGAAAGGTCCAAACCACAAACACAGAAATTACTCCCCAGTGAAGCGGCGCATGATCAGAATCAGTAAGCCGCCACCATCGCCAAAGGATCAGCCACCACAAGAAGGGGCATCCAGAGGCACCAAAACCAGACGAGGGTTCGTACTCGTCAGCTGAAGGATCAGCTACCGCGTCGAAGGAGCATCCGGAGGTCAAACACCAGATGGGGGTGTAAACTCATCAGGCCTTACAAAAGGGGGCTTACCGGGCGGGGGTTAGTACTCGTCAAACCAGACGAGGGTTCGTACTCGTCAGCCGAAGGATCAGCTACCGCGTCGAAGGAGCATCCGGAGGTCAAACACCAGATGGGGGTGTAAACTCATCAGGCCTTACAAAAGGGGGCTTACCGGGCGGGGGTTAGTACTCGTCAAACCAGATGGGGGTTCGTACTCATCAGCCGAAGGGGTCAGCTACCGCGTCGAAGGAGCATCCCGGAAGCGCACAACACATCTCCCCAGAAGGTCATCCGCCGCAAAGACGGAGTATCTGAAGGAAAACCGGGCAAGAGGGTCAACTCCTTTACCCTCCAGTCGATCACCTCGGCACAAAAGGCCAGCAGTCGACTGGTCGGGTAAAGGGGGGCAGCTGTAGACCCCAAATCTTGCCCGGCCTCAGAATAAAGTCAGAAAGCTTCCTATTTGAAGACGGCCGAAGCCTAACAAGCCATTAGGAGAGACTATTAGGCCCCCGTACTAAGATAGGAAGGTTTTTTGGCTCAAAAATAAAGTTTCTCGCCCTAAAGGGACGAGACTGCCGTCTGGGAATACCAGACCGCCGTCTCGTTTCAACGCCAGGACGAGACCGCCGTCTCGATTTTCCAGATGGCGGTCTCGTCACCCGCAAATTCGAGACGGCGGTCTGGGTTTTCCAGACGGCGGTCTCAATTCCTGCCAAGTCGAGACGGCGGTCTGGATTTTCCAGACGGCGGTCTCGACCCGCTGCCACGAACGAGACGGCGGTCTGGACTTTCCAGACGGCGGTCTCGACCCTGTCAGTGGAGACGTCGGTCTCGACCTGTCAGGCACGAAAAACTATAAATAGGGGCGTCATTTCTCCCTTTTTCCACACCCAGCAGCAAGAGCTCTCCCTTCTCTCTAGAATTTCTCTCTCCAAGAATCCCTCCGAGGCATTTCCGGAGTTTCTGAGCGTCTCTAGGCATACACAGAGTGTTCTAAATCTTCTTTAGAATCCCTCCGAGGCATTTCCGGAGTTTCTGAGAGTTGTAGAGTGAAGGGTTGCCAAAACGCACCCTCTCTTTTTAATATATAAAGCTTGCTTTGGAGGTGCATATCCTCACTCTCTATTTTTTTACTGCTATTTAAATTACGCAATATAAGCTAGGGCCATGTAGTCATATATTTAAATTTCACATAATAAAAGGGTAAAAGCGCTATTTTCCAGTTTAATTATTTATTCAAATTAGCCAGACCTATCATAGGGAACCCGAAAGGGGCGTCGTAAAGGAACTAACACTTCCTTTACACGTAACTAACTCCCTTACCCAACTCTGGTTCTAATGACCAAGGTTGGTTTTCGAAAACCAACGCCTTTTTAAACACCTTTTCCGATGTTTATGGTAAAAATATCGGTGGCGACTCCATAGAACCCAACTAAATAAATCCCTGGGTTAGCCCGGTTATCGGACAACTCAGGGATACTTTTGAAAACCTCGCCCCTAGGTTAGCCCAGTTATCGGCCAACCTAAAGGCGTTGTAACCACCAATAAAAAACGCAAAAATCAAAGAAGAGAGTCGAAAAACCATCGCGTCGCTCCGACCGCGCCCCCGTTTTCGGGGAGGCGGCGACAACCAGCATTCCCCTGCTGGACCTTCATGATTATGCTGATGGACTCCTCTTTTTATTCATATTTTTGGTTTAGCCCTAACTTTTGCCTAGACCGTCTTTTTAGGATTTTTGACCTAGCGGGCTGCCTTAATTTTTGCCTAGGACATCTTAGCGAGCTTTTTTCCTTTTTTTTTATGAGTGCCTTAACTTTTGCCTAGACCACCCTTTTTTGGGATTTTCGATCTAGCAAGCTGCCCTAATTTTGTCCAAGAATCTCTTAGCAGACATTATTTTTTATCTTCATTTTTCCTTTTTTAATGCTTCCCTGTTTTAGATGCATGATTTGATCTTGATAAAAAGACTTTGCGCATATTTATGATTTATCAATATAGAGGCATTTCTATAAATTGGTCAAAAGAAAAGAAATGAAAGAGAATTTTATTGATATGCATGAGCAAGAGGTTTATTATTTCTTTTTATAGAAGGATTATAAGGGGATTTAGAAGAATGACTAGCTAAGGTTGGCTACTGTGTGGGCTTCAACAATCATGTCTCTGATATTTTCCTCCCTTGTTCTCCTAGTTGCTTTAGTCGAGATGCTCGATCCTAGAGTGAAGACTATACAAGTTGCCTGCTTCTAAAAGGATGTTACCTTAGCTGCCTTTTGGTTTTCGACTAAGATAACCATTGCTCTTAGGAGAGATTTTTTATTTTTTTTGAAACCTCTAAATTTTGCCTAGGAATATCCTAGGGAGGAATGTGGACCCTAACTTTTGCCTAGGATGTGCTTTGCATGTTTTCATTCTAGCAGTTCTTGAGAAATGTCTTCAAGCATAATACTTCTTCACCGCATCGAAATTGACCGGGTGTCAAAGTTCCTCCCCATCCATGTCGGTGAGGATAAGAGCTCCTCCCAAAAAAAGCTCGATTAACCACGATGGACCCTTCATAATTTTCCGCCCATTTTCCAACTTTGTCTTTTTGGGCCGGAAGCGATTTCTTTACCACTAAATCCCCCTCATGGTAAGTATGGGGGTTGACCTTTTTGTCGTAAGCCCTTTTGATCTTCTTTTGATAGGCTTGTCCACGACATATGGTGTCCAACCATTTTTCTTCGATTAAGTTCAACTAGTCGTATCGGTTTTGGACCCATTTAGCTTCTGTCAATTTTGCTTCCATGATAACTCGCAGGGAAGGTATTTCGATCTCTATTGGAAGTACGACCTCCATGCCATATACAAGGGAGAATGGAGTAGCTCCTGTGGAGGTCCATACGGAAGTTCGATAACCATGAAGGGCAAAGGGCAACATTTCATGCCAATCCTTGTAGGTTTTGACCATCTTTTGGATGATCTTCTTGATGTTCTTATTGGTTGTCTCTACTACACCATTCATTATAGGTCGGTAGGGAGACGAATTATGATGCTGAATTTTGAAGTCTTGGCATAGCTCTTCCATCATATTGTTGTTCAAATTGGTCCCATTATTAGTAATAAGGCGATGAGAGATGCCATACTGACACAAGATATTTCTCTTGATGAAGGTGGTTACTACTTTCTTGGTCACATGAGCATAGGACACCACTTCCACCCATTTGGTAAAGTAGTCAATGGCCACCAAGATGAAATGATGACCATTGGACGCTTTGGGTTCGATAGGTTCAATAACATCCATGCCCCACATAGTGAATGGCCATGGTGCAACCAAAATGTTGAGAGGTGTTGGTGGGACATGAATATTGTCGGCGTAGACTTGACACTTGTGACATCTTTTGGCAATATCGATAACAATCACCTTCCAACGTGGACCGAAAGTATCCCACCCTAAGAATTTTCTTTGCCATGACATGCCCTGGCATATGGGTCCCGAAGAATCCTTCATGGATTTCTCTAATCAGAGTTTGAGCTTTTTCTTGGTTCACACACCTTAATAGGTTGGAATAAAAAAATTTCTTGTAGAGGGTTTCTCCTATCAGCGTTGTTGAATATACAAGAGTATGATGCCTGAAGATTTTGATGATGATTCAAGGACAAAGGACTTGAAAACTTGAAGACTTATATTGTTGTATCTAATTATAATAACCATGTTTTATTATTATTGAGTCTGTTAAAATAGAGTCCTAGATAGCCAGCACATAGTTCATCCTCTCAAAGTTCATTTTTATCAAAACCACTCTGTGATAATCGATTATCACTTTGGATAATCGATTATATTGCTTGAAACTTGTTTTCTGAAAAGCTTGCTGGAATAATCGATTATCTGGCTTGATAATCGATTATCCGATTCAATTTTGGTTTTTGAAAGTTCTGGAATAATCGATTATCTTGGTCCAGATTACTCCTTTGCAAAAATGGTTCTGTGATAATCGATTATCACTTAAGATAATCAATTATCTACGTCTGTTATGATTTTTGAACTTCAAATTTGGACCTATTTTCGATACACCTATTTTCAATACACCTATTTTTGAGGCATCCTATTCCCCAGACCTTAAATCTCTCTACTTAAGGTTCTCTAAGGCTCTCTGAACAAAAAACCTTTTTCATACAAAAGTTAAGAGTTGTGATTGCTAGAGAACATTGTGTAGGGAGGAAAAAGGGGCTTTTGAAAACCTAGTGTGGGCTATAAGCGTTAAGAATCACTAAGTGGGTTTCTTGGTGGATTGTGTGTTGTGTCGTCTCTAGGAAAAGTTGTCATCATCCTTTGTGGATTCAAAGGAGGTGTTCATCTTTTGTGTGACTCAAGAGAGGTGTTTTCTAATCCTTATATTTTATAATTTGTATTATGTTTTAAACTGTGATTATAATGACAACATTAACCCTCTTTTAGAGTGATTAACAACTGGACGTAGGGTCTTTTGATCCGAACCAATATAAATTACTTGTGTAATCTTCTTTCCCTTATCTCTTTTCTTTAGAAGCATTTTAATCGGTGAAATTTGGGAAAAAATTTTAAAACCCTAATTTTTATAAGAAACCAATTCACCCCCCCTCTTGATTTTTGTCCTACACGCAAATATTCCGCTGCACGATACTAACAAGCGTGAATCCCATGGCCCTCTTCCGAATGGTCCTTTTATCATTGCCACTAATTCCCTCGGGATATTCGCCCTTCATAAGGTATCGCTTGATGTCATGATACCAAAGGGATCTATCTTCCTCGCTGTCTACTTCCATGCAATAGGCTTGTTTGTCATGCAGTCTGATATGGATGATATTTCATGTTCTTGATCTAAGGCGAACATGGATGATAGAGTAGCAAGGGCATCTCCAAATTGGTTGTCTTCCCGAGGAGTGTACTCGAAAATGATGATATCCATCCTCGAAGTCATATTACGAATATGCTCTATATACGGGATCAATTTGGAATCCGTGGTTTCCCATTCACCCTTGAGTTGGTAGATGACAAGGGAAGAGTCACCGAACGCCTTGAGTTTGGTTACCCCGTGATCTAGAGCCGCTTGGATACCCAAAGCATAAGCTTCATACTCGGTGATATTATTCGTGCAATCGAAGTTCATCCTAGCTATTACCGGGATGTATTTCTGTTAGAACCACGCAGCAGAATATTCGCATTAAGGGACAAAAACCAAGAGGGGGAGGGCTGAATTGGTTTAGTTATAAAAATTGGGGTTTTTAAATTTTTCCCCAAATTTCACCGATTAAAATACTTGTAAAGTAAAGAGATAAATGATAAGAAGATTACACAAGTGCTTTATACTGGTTCGGATCAAAAGACCCTACATCCATTTGTTAATCAATCTAAAAGAGGATTAACGTTATCACTATAATCATAATTTACAACAAATTACAAATTCAAAAAGATAAGGATTAGAAAACACCTCTTTTGAGTCACACAAGAGATGAACACCTCCTTTGAATCCATAAAGGATGAACAACAGATTTTCCTAGAGACGACACAACACACAATCCACCAAGAAACCCACTCAGTGATTCTTATCGCTTCTAGCCCACACCAGGTTTTCAAAAACCCCTTTTTCTTCCATACACAAAGTTCTCTAGCAATCACAGCTCTTAACCTTTGTATGAAAAATGTTTGTTGTTTTTTAGAGAGCCTTAGAGAACCTTAAGTAGAGAGAATAGGGTCTGAGAAATAATGGTTTTCAAAACTTGAAGTATTCGAAAAAGAGTTTTCGTAAATTGGTCCAAATTTGAAATTCAAAACTCATAACAGACATATATAATCGATTATCTTAAGTGATAATCGATTATTACAGAGCCATTTTCGCAGAGGAGTAAAACAGGACCAGGATAATCGATTATTTCAGTTGGGTTGGGATAATTGATTATCAACCTAGATAATTGATTACTCCAGCAAGGTTTTCACAAAACATATTTCAATGTAGGATAATCAATTATCCTAAGTGATAATTGATTATCACAGAGTGATTTTGATAAAAATGAACTTTCAGAGGATGGACTATGTGTTGGTTATCTTGGACTCTAATTTTACAGACTCAAAAAGACAAAACAAAGTTATTACAAGTAAATACAGATGATTATAAGTCTTCAAGTCTTTAAGTCCTATGTTCTTGAATTATCATCAAAATCTTCAAGCTTCATATCCTTGTATGTTTAACAATCTCCCCCTTTTTGATGATGATCAAAATTTGCTTTAAAGCCCTTTGTAATAACCTGTTTTTACTGTCACAACTAACAAAACTATTAAACATACCAGACAACATTAAAATTATTAAAAAAATTAGGATTTAAATAAATTTTCCCCCTATTTTGATTATTATCAAAAGAAATAAAAAGCTCCCCCTCAACATGTGCATTAAATAGAAAAATAAGAACTCTCCCTCAATCAATACAAATATAGAATTTTATTTAATTATTCAATATAGTGCAAACAAGATAAAAGAACAAAAATAATTTTTGAGGAAATTAAAACTCTTCACTCTCATCACTGTTGAATTGTGCATCAAATCTATCTTCTAAATTACATACACGATTGTCCACATCCGAAATTCGTCTTATGATTTCTTGATGTCGTTCTTGAGATATAGAAAAGAATTCTTGCATTCTCTTATTCATATCGAACAACATGTCTTCAATGGGAGGACGGGATGTAGAGTGAGCAGCAGAAGACATTGCAACAGTAGGAACATCAGCAGTAGGCATATCCTCATCATCAGAATCTTGAGCAATGTCAGCCATGTGAGGAGCATCATCTTTATGAACGTAAACTCCACTTACATTCACCATTTGTAGCTAAGTAAGCGTGTTGTCAAACATTCTGTTAGAATTTAATGTCCTAGGTCGTTGTTCCCCTTCAACATTTACACCTTTGTATTCAAGAATCCTGGAGATAAGAAGAGCGTAATGTTAGAAAAGTAGTTTTAAATCAAGAGGGGGGGTGAATTGATTTTTGAAAGTTTTTCGCAATACACAGATTATCTAATTCGAAAATTAAGATTACTTATCAATTCACAAATCACAAAGCAATCAAACAGTTTAAGTGCAGCAGCAGAAATTAAAGAGAGAAAGGTTAGGAGAGATTTCACCGGTAATTTTATACTCGGTTCACCCAATACCAGGGCTACGTCCGCGACTCCAGCCAAATTCCAGCTGGGTTCCACTAGAATAGATGTTTTACAGACTCACCCTCTTACACCTATTCTAACTCTCCACCAAGAACCAAATTCCAGCTCTTGGAAACCTCTCGCAACCAAATTCCAGCCACAGAGAACCCAAGTGCCCAAATTCCGGGCACCACACAGTACAAGAACCAAATTCCAGTCCTCGCACTTAACCTCTCCCACCAAGAACCAAATTCCAGCTCTTGATAACCTCTACAACCAAATTCCAAGTTGCAGAGAAACTTGTACCCAAATTCCAGGTACAAAACAAGTACAAATGAATGAATAGAAATTTAAAAGAAGAAACAAAGAAAGCTCAAACCGGATTACACCAATCCACGTCGTTTCTTCTTCAAAGAAATGCAAAGTGCCTCAAGAAAGATTTCAAAAGAAGTTCACAAAAACAGCTTGTGTATCTTTCTTGAAAAATGCTAATAGTTGCTTGTATTGATTGCTTGAATTGTGTCAAAACCGATATTCAATCTCGTTTAAAAGTTTCAAGCAATTCTCGTTTATAAAAGAGTATTTTCAAATCTGTCGCATTAATTAATCTGTTGAAAGTTTGTTTTAATCTGTTGAAATAGCCGTTATAATCTGTTAAAAGTCCTTTCAACCCATTAATGCATTCTTGATCTTTAACGTAAAATGTTTTAGTTGATACAACCATGTTTATATCGCTTAAAACGCTTTACAAACATTTTCTAAGTATAAAACAATCGATTGAATCGCTGTATTAATCGATTGATATGTTTAAAAACCTTCTTATAAAACTTTCCAAGTTATTTTAGCCGATATAAAGTCGCTTCAATCGATTGAAAAACTGCACATATATTTTCAAGTCATTTTAATCGATTGAAAGTTTGTTTTAATCGATTGAAAAGATTTTCTAAGTTATTTTAATCGATTGAAATACGCTTTAATCGATTGAAATAGATCTGATCGGTCATAATTCAATTCGATCGATCATATCCAACTCTGATCGGTCATAATCTCATTCTGATCGATCATCCTGACATCCAAAGTAATTTTAATCGATTGAAACGTGTTTTAATCGATTAAAATAGTTCTGATCGCTCATATTTAAGATCTGATCGATTATATTGCATTCTGACCTATTACATTCGAATTCTAATCTGATCATAAAGAGTTTTAATCGATTAAAAGAAGTTTGTATCGATTAAAATATTGTAAAAACACTTTTTAAAACATTCTAAGTGTTTTAAATTGATTCTTTCAAACCTTTATCGCTTAATAACTTGTTTAAGAAAATTCTTTGCCAAAATGCTTTTGTTTTTTTATTTGTTTAAAACTATTTTTGAGGCATTTTGCAAATTGAGTGAAGAAGCTTTATGCAGTGGAAAAGGTAAAGTGGTTTTACCTAAGCTTTCGTTAAGACACACTAAGTCTTCGACTCCATTCTTCCGAGTGACTTGTTTGATCGTTGCGAGTTGACCTTTGACTTTATCTTTGACTTCATCAAATCACTGAGATCTTTGCTAGGATCACTTTCAGCCTCCCCCTATTTGATGAAGACAAACACCATTTTGAAAAAACAATCTCTCGCAAAATAAGTCACTTGATAATGCAGTTAGGTGAGAAATATAAGAATGTAATAAAGTTTTGTTTCTCCCCTAAAACTTATTTCTCCCCCTAAACTCGTTGCACTTAAATTTATCTTAAAGTGATGCAACTATTTCTCCCCTTTTGACTTCATCAAAAATAGGGAAACGAAGAGAAAAGAATGTAAGGTTTCGAAAAATATGCTCAAGTTTTTGAAAATACAAAAGTGAATCAATATTTCACTCATGAAAAGAATCAATTAAAGTTGATTCAAACTTATCTCCATTAACACGTTTGTAATGAATACAATTAACACGTGTAAAGATAAGGGAATCACGCTTTAGTAGCATGTTACAGAGAATGACCATTAACTAAAGCCTTTAATCTTTCTTCCTGAATAAAAATCGATTAAAAACAGAGCATAATCGGTTAAAATGTTCTTGGTAAATGATTTTAATCGATTGAAAGAAAAGTTTAATCGATTAAAACATTTAAGATTTTGAAAACATGAAACTTTAGTAAAAATAATCGATTATTTAGATTTTGAATCGATTAAAACATGTTGTATAAGTTCATTTAATCGATTAACAAGATGTTGTATTGATTAAAACAATCAGCTTTGAAAATGAAGTAATGTTTAATGCATATTTTGTAAAACTGATCATTTAGAAGGATGTTTTAACAATACTAACAGACTATCTTAGCTAATAGATCTATCGAATAAAGTCTTATTTAGCTAAAGCTCTCGTGGATCTATTTAAATTCTATTTACGCCACCTGATCTAGATTAGATCCTAAACCATATTTAACCAAAGGTTAAGGCAAATGTTCCCGGTATAACACCAGCTTAATATCACATCCATGCAAACAATATAAAGATAGAAATAAGCGTAAGATAAAGATGATGAGGGGAACTAGTCATCCCAATTTCCCCGATTGAACTCGCTTATCCACCAGCTTGGTGATCATTCATTTGATCCCCACCAATATCAAAAGATAATAGGCTTTCCTTTTTGCCGGAACTAATTTTGCTCTATCAACTATTTGAGTCAACAACTGCCGTCACTCCTGTATCGACGAATGCATACGTAAACTTTTCCCGAAAAGAAATCTTTTAGCAGCTTATCGTTATTATTGATCAGCATCATGAGTCCATGGTTGACACCACATCGGAATTTCTACTACACATCGAGGCATAATCATGTACTCGACCAAATCCCACACAGAATGCATGATACCATAAATTGCATGAATCACAGGTTAATGATGTACTCGAGATAGGAATTTTCTTTCATAATAGCCAACCCATTTTGAACCCCTGCAGTTGTCATTATCCAAGCAAATAACCGCATTCTTATTAATGTAGTATGATGGGTGTTATTCTCACTTATAGTGAACCAGTCATCATTATCTTTTGAGGAATGTTATTCTGGTAGAGTGGGCAATGATTAGTAATGAGGACAGGTGATGACAATCAATCCGAATTCTAAAACAATATAAAATTTATCCCTAGTACTGACCATAAAACATACATTCCCTGTACCACGTTATTCAATTTTTGAATTGCTGTTCCAGATTGGTTCCCTTACAGTGTCACCTCGTGACATTGATGATTAAAGCAAATATTCAAAGTTGCACAGTTCAATGAATTTCACCAAGAGTTTTGAACCAATGCATGCTCAAGATTATTTCAGAAATATTGCTAGGTAATATCAAGAAATCTAATGTAAACATTTGTTCATTGAACTTCCTAGTAATCAACAATTTATTACCAGAATCAACTATCACCAAAAGAATCTTTGATCAACTATGTTTTCAGTCCTAACAGTTTGACCTGTTTGTAACTAGTGTCTATAAGAAAAGTTACAGTCTATTCTTTGATAATTTCTTTGATTTTCAGTGTATTACCATGCAGCATTCCATGTAAAGTATTAAGAGAAATGTAAACATCTACAACTTGAATCATGTTTATGTTGTTGTCAAAATAAAAGACTCTTTCATTCATGAATAACAGTAATAGTTTTCCCACATTATGTCACCTGGTCGAGTTCCCAATTCAAAGATTTGTTCAGACCTTCGCTTTCTAATTTAAAAATTTGTGTCATTGAAAGAAAATTGAATATGGATACGTTTCGAAACAGATCACGCTCGAACCAGTCATGATTTTGATCATGTTTACAGCAGAGAATTGAGAGGAGATTTTGAAAATATGAAAACAGAAGAAAGATGATAAGTTGAGAAATGATAAGTTCAGAACCTGGTTTGATGAAGAAACGGATTTCAAGTTTTTGAAATTCAAAGAGACATTTAAACACATTATGCAGATTCTGGATTATCATAAAGACCTGGGTTTTTAATCGAATTGGCCTATCAAACTTTAATTAGATGTCAGTAAATCATGTTTTCAGAACCTAATTAATTGATTAATCAACTCATTATCTATTAATTTGATTCTTGACATTAGGGTTGAAAACATCTACAGTGAATTAATCGATTGTTTTATGAAAGAATCGATTAGATAGGTACAGAATGAAATCAATAACATGACACCAGAATTTAAATCGATTAAAACGTAAATGAATCGATTATTTTGATACCTAAGTGTTTTTAGTTGATATAAATTTATTCTAATCGATTAAAACGACTAAACCAACATTCTGAGAACAATTTAATCGATTATTTCGACATTTCAATCGATTAAAATGGTACGGTAAGTTATTTCAATCGATTAATATTGATTTATATCAATTAAAACAATTAATTTAAATACACGTAACCTGGTTTCGCAGCTCTGATCTTCAAGGGATTCCTGCACTTGTTCCCGCAAAACAATTAAGTATTTTTCTCGTACCCTTTATAATTATTGGGTCCTGATCATGTTATTTGAAAAGAATTAATCTTTGGAACCCATTTCATTCTCCCTTTAGGAATAGCATACTTTTTAATTCTCGCAGTATTTTACCTGAATGCCCTTTCTTCATGCAAGTAGAAACATTTGATTGTAGAGTATGAATTCCTATTTGTTTTTGTTTTACTGGATCTAGATTTAAATCCTATTCCAGCATTTGTCAAAAATTAATTTTTGAGATCCAAGTAATACATCTAGATTGGCTTGCCCTCGAGTGAACTTTGAAACAGTTTGAGATAAGAATTCAATTTTCTTTTGCAATTCGTAACAGCTTTTGCATGGTTTATTGCATTTACAATCGAGTTATCATGAATCAGTTTCAAGAATTCATTATCAGTTTCATTTTCACTAATCTGTTTTTCCAGAGAATCAACCTTGTTAACTAGCCAGCTTATTTAATCCTTTTAGCCTATTATTTTCTTTTTGAAGTTTCTTAGCCTCCTCATGCATTTCATTAAATGCTTCTTGTAATGCATCATAGTTAACTATATTTGAAGAGGAGCTAGAACTTACCTGGCTGGTTTGTGGATTTTGACTCGCCATTAAGCAAAGATTGGCTTCTTCATTTTCGAGTTATCTGTTGATGACGTATCATTATCATCCCAGGCTATGTAGGCTCTTCTTTTTGATTTTTCCTCTTTCTTTTCACTTTGTTTATTTCTTTCTGGACATTCTATTTTAACATGGCCCTGTTTGCCACAACCATAACATTTAAAGTTAGAAGAATCAGTTCTTTTCTCATACCTTTTGTGTCTTTCCTTGTCTTGGATCTTTTTCTTGAGGAATTTGTTGAATTTCCTAACAAGCGATCCAAGGTTCTCATTATCTTCTTCTCGATTCTTGATTTTCTTCAACTTTAAGTGCAATGCTTCTGTTCTTCTTCTCGGAGACTTCTTGCTCATTGAATCTTGTGATTTCCATTTCATGTTCTCTCGAGTTTTCCAAACAAGTGAGGTCGTTGTCATGGTGGACAGATCTTTTGATTCCGATATTGCAGTGACTTTTGGCTGCCAGGACCTGTCAAGACATTTCAATACTTTAATATTTAGTTCTTCCTTATCAAAGGTCTTACCTAGGCCCATTAAGTGGTTGATGATGTGCGTGAAGCGTTTCGCACATCTCGCGATGCTTTCACCATTCCGCATTTTGAACAGTCTCATACTCTCTTATCAAGGTGTGCTTTCTGGCTCTTTTAACATCTCGCAGTCCCTTCATGAGTGACCTCAAGAACATCCCACATCTCCTTGGCGAATTGCACTGGGACACCCCGAAAAATTCATCCATGTTAAGAGCGTAAGTAATTATATTTTTTGCATTACAGTCACTTTGAACTTTCTTCTTTTCTTCTTCATTCAAGCTTGACCATCCTTTATCCGTAATTAAAGGACCATTAGTAATAACATCCCAAGCATTTCGTCAATGGATTCAATGAAGATTTTCATCCTAATTTTCCAGAAAGGATAACTGCTCCTACGTAATAGTGGAGGTCTGTTAATAGATGCCCCCTCGAAAATCGGTATCTGTTCTCGACCATGGATCAAGAGACTTGAATAACTTTCAAGCACCTTGCTCTGATGCCAATTGTTAGAAAAGTAGTTTTAAATCAAGAGGGGGGTGAATTGATTTTTGAAAGTTTTTCGCAATACACAGATTATCTAATTCGAAAATTAAGATTACTTATCAATTCACAAATCACAAAGCAATCAAACAGTTTAAGTGCAGCAGCAGAAATTAAAGAGAGAAAGGTTAGGAGAGATTTCACCGGTAATTTTATACTCGGTTCACCCAATACCAGGGCTACGTCCGGACTCCAGCCAAATTCCAGCTGGGTTCCACTAGAATAGATGTTTTACAGACTCACCCTCTTACACCTATTCTAACTCTCCACCAAGAACCAAATTCCAGCTCTTGGAAACCTCTCGCAACCAAATTCCAGCCACAGAGAACCCAAGTGCCCAAATTCCAGGCACCACACAAGTACAAGAACCAAATTCCAGCTCCCGCACTTAACCTCTCCCACCAAGAACCAAATTCCAGCTCTTGATAACCTCTACAACCAAATTCCAGATTGCAGAGAAACTTGTACCCAAATTCCAGGTACAAAACAAGTACAAATGAATGAATAGAAATTTAAAAGAAGAAACAAAGAAAGCTCAAACCGGATTACACCAATCCACGATCAGTTTCTTCTTCAAAGAAATGCAAAGTGCCTCAAGAAAGATTTCAAAAGAAGTTCACAAAAACAGTTGTGTATCTTTCTTGAAAAATGCTAATAGTTGCTTGTATTGATTGCTTGAATTGTGTCAAACCGATATTCAATCTCTGTTTAAAAGTTTCAAGCAATTTCGTTTATAAAAGAGTATTTTCAAATCTGCTGCATTAATTAATCTGTTGAAAGTTTGTTTTAATCGTTGAAATAGCCGTTATAATCTGTTAAAAGTCCTTTCAACCCATTAATGCATTCTTGATCTTTAACAGAAAATGTTTTAGTTGATACAACCATGTTTATATCGGTTAAAACGTTTTACAAACATTTTCTAAGTATAAAACAATCGATTGAATCGCGTATTAATCGATTGATATGTTTAAAAACCTTCTTATAAAACTTTCCAAGTTATTTTAGCTGATATAAAGTCGTTTCAATCGATTGAAAAACTGCACATATATTTTCAAGTCATTTTAATCGATTGAAAGTTTGTTTTAATCGATTGAAAAGATTTTCTAAGTTATTTTAATCGATTGAAATACGCTTTAATCGATTGAAATAGATCTGATCGGTCATAATTCAATTCTGATCGATCATATCCAACTTCGATCGGTCATAATCTCATTCTGATCGATCATCCTCGACATCCAAAGTAATTTTAATCGATTGAAACGTGTTTTAATCGATTAAAATAGTTCTGATCGCTCATATTTAAGATCTGATCGATTATATTGCATTCTGACCTATTACATTCGAATTCTAATCGGTCATAAAGAGTTTTAATCGATTAAAAGAAGTTTGTATCGATTAAAATATTGTAAAAACACTTTTTAAAACATTCTAAGTGTTTTAAATTGATTCTTTCAAACCTTTATCAGTTAATAACTTGTTTAAGAAAATTCTTTGCCAAAATGCTTTTGTTTTTTTATTTGTTTAAAACTATTTTTGAGGCATTTTGCAAATTGAGTGAAGAAGCTTTATGCAGTGGAAAAGGTAAAGTGGTTTTACCTAAGCTTTCTGTTAAGACACACTAAGTCTTCAGCTCCATTCTTCTGAGTGACTTGTTTGACTGTTGCAGAGTTGACCTTTGACTTTATCTTTGACTTCATCAAATCACTGAGATCTTTGCTAGGATCACTTTCACGTAAGGAATTTTGAAGGTGGGGTGACGCTTCGCTTTGAGCATTGTCAAAGTGATAAGGCTGGGCCAATCAATTGGCTCATTGTTCATGATGGCATGGATGATGCGAAGGTCAGCGGAAAACATTGTGCATGGTTGGTGGCTCGAGGACATAGAATCCAGATAAGAAGATGCAATAACATACATTCTTCTTTGTTCAATGGACTGGCCAAAAGTTGTCTGGCAATTTCCATGGCAGGATTGTGAAGAAAGGAACAATATGCCAGAATGCGATTGAAATCCTCCAAATCAGCAAGGACATTTACAACATCATCTCTTATAGGAAAATGAGCAACATTTTCCCAAATGTCATCATCAAGAATGATGGTTACCCCTTTTACTGTGGATGTGGCGATGTTATCTCTAAATTTGAACCGGGAATAGAATACCCTGACCAAGTCAGGATAATATGTACCCTGCATTTCAATGAAGGGAATAACTCCTTGTTGTTCAAGGAGATTGGGAAAGGTGAATCCCCTGTCAATGAAATGCTCCCCAATAAGAAACTTAGGAGATATTATACTCCTTTCCTTCCAAAAATTGAGAAATTCTTGTCTTCCTTTCTCATCAGATATTCACCCTTCAATAGAATTTGGTCATGGATGAAAAGCGGGAGCAGATATTCTTCTAGTAGGAATCTTACGTCTGGAAGAGGAAGCCATTTAGGAAGATTTGAATGTGGGAAAGATGAAAGATATAAGGTTTTGAGAAGAGCAAGAGGTTTAGAAAGACAAGAGAGCTAGAAATCTATGAAGAATGCTTTGAAGTGTTTGGATTTGATTTTGAGCCCTCCTATATGTAGAAAATGATCCCAACGGCCATAAACAGCTAGTTTGACAAGAATTAAAGCATAAAGAGTCATTACAAACAGCTAGATTATCTCCAATATCGCCAAATAATCGATTATCACCAGTGATAATCGATTATTTCTTCATCCTTGCCCAGAAAATGCATGGATAATTGATTATCACTTGAAATAATCTATTATTCCAGAGAGAAATTACTGATTTGGGTAAATGAAGTACAAATAATCGATTATTACCCAAAATAGTTTATTATTACAGAAAGATTTTTCATGAACCACTCATTTAAGCTTCAATAATCGATTATTACTTAAGATAATCGATTATTCCAGAGAGATTGACAAATTTAACATGTATTAGACACATGATAATTTATTATTACCCAACATAATCGATTATTCCAATACAAAATGCAAAGATTTTACAGTTAAGCAGAGTTTAGACTATTTCTAATATTCCTAAGTCTCTTCTAAGATCATAGAATCTATCCTTGGGAAGAGGTTTGGTCAATATGTCTGCTAACTGATGCTTTGTGTCTATATATTCAATTTTACAATTTCCTTTAAAAATGTGATCTCTTAAAAAGTGATGCCTAATCTCAATGTGTTTGGTTCTAGAATGCATAACACGATTCTTTATGAGATTAATTGCACTTGTATTATCACACATTAAAGGAATATCACTTAGAAAAATACTATAATCTTCTAGTTGTTGCTTCATCCATAGAATTTGAGCACAAGAATTACCAGCTGTAATATATTCAGCCTCAGTTGTGGATAAAGCAACACAGACTTGTTTCTTAGAATGCCAAGATACTAAGAATGATTCTAACAGATGACACATTCCACTATTGCTTTTTCTATCTATTTTAGATCCTCCATAATTAGCATCAGAATAACCTAATAAGGTAGGAGAAGCTTCAAATGGATACCATAAACCAAATCCTGTAGTTCCTTTTAGATATTTTAAAATTCTTTTTAGTGTAGTTAAATGGGATTCTTTTGGACATGTTTGAAATCTAGCACACACACAAACAAAATGTATAATATCAGGTCTACTTGCAGTGAAGTATAATAGTGAGCCTATCATACCTCTATACATTGATTCATTAATTTCTAAACCTGATTCATCTTTATCCAAATAGCATGATGTTCCCATGGGTGTGTTCGCTTCTTTTTGTAGTGTCCATTCCAAATTTCTTGAGAATATTTTTGCAGTATTTGGTTTGTGATACAAAAGTGCCATCTTTAAGTTGCTTAATTTGAAGTCCAAGAAGGAAGGTTAATTCTCCTTGTCACCGCCGTCAAAAGAGGCGGTCGGAGCGACGTGATGATTTTACTTCAACTCGCGTTTTAAAAGTGATGCTACAACGCCTTTAGGTTGTCCGATAACCGAGCTGGACCTAAAGGCGAGATTTTCCAAAAAAGGGTTTTGGAGTCGCCACAAATGTTTTATCCGGAAACATTGGAAAAGGAAGAAAATGAAGGCGTTGGTTTAGAAAAACCAACTTTGGTCATTATAACCAGAGTTGGGTAAGGGAGTTAGTTACGTGTAGTGAAGGTATTAGCTTCCCTACAACGCCCCTTCCGGGTTCCCTATGATGGACCATTTATTTTATAAATAAAAAACTCTAAAATTACACTTTTACCCTTATTTATTCATTTGTGGAATTTAAATTGTTGACTACATGGCCCTAACAGCTAATGCACAGATAGATGTAATAAGAAAGCGGTAAAAGAAGATAGGAAATGTAGGAACCTTTGAAGCAAGCTTTGTATTAATGTTCTTGGAAAAGAAAGGTTCTTTTTGGCAACCTCCACGCTCTACAGTGATGATCGCTCTTTCTCACAACATTACAGGACGCTTATTGAGAACAATAAGACCCTCCGAAAATACTTCGGAGGGGTCCTAGGAGAATAATTTGGAGAAATTGCAGAAGGGAAAGTTGCTCTGTGTTGTGAAAAGGGTGAGGACGTCCCCCCCTTTATAGAAATTTGTGCCTATCAGGTCGGGACCGCCGTCTCGCTTGACAAGGTCGGGACTACCGTCTCGCCAAATGAGACGACAGTCTCGCCAAACGAGACGACGGTCTCACCCTTAGTCGATGGCGAGATGGCGGTCTCACCCGTAGTCGATGGCGAGACGGTGGTCTCGGCCCTCTAGGTGGAATTTCTTATTTTTCCCATGCAAAAATCCTTCCTATTCTAATATGGGGCCTATTGATTTATCCTAGGGACCTTTTAGGCCTTGCCCATCTTCGAACGGAAGTATTCTGCTCTTTATTTTGAGGCCAGACAAGATTTGGGGTCTACAGGTGCTCCCCCTTCACCTGACTAGCCGACTGTTGGCTCAATATGGCAAATAGATCGGCTGGAGGGTGAAGGAGTTAACCCTCTTGCCCGATTGTCCTTCAGTTGCTTTCGTGGTTGTGGTAGCCGACCTTCTGGATGCTAAGTGTGATCCTCTTGGATGCTCCTTTGATGCGGTAGCTGACCCCTTCGGTTGATGAGTACGAACCCCCATCTGGTTTGAGCCCTCTTTTGTAAGGCTTGATGAGCATGCACCCCGATCTGGTTTGACGAGTATGAACCCCCGTCTGGTAATCCCCCTTTTGTAAGTCCTGATGAGTACACACCCTCATTTGGTGTTTGATGAGTATGAACCCCTGTCTGGTAAGCCCCCTTTTGTAAGGCCCAACAAGTACGCACTCCCATCTGGTGTTGACGAGTATGAACCCCCGTCTGGTAAGCCCCCTTTTGTAAGGCCCGATGAGTACGCACCCCCATATGGTGTGAAATTCCACTTTGTAGGACTTGGGTTGACTTACTGCTCTGGCTCATGCGCATTGATTTTGCCTGTGTGCAGGTCTTTATCTTCGAGACCTTCCTTGTCCTGAAGTGGTAGTGGCGGCTTACTTCTTTAGCTCATGCGCCGGCTCCATGAGGAGTGATTTTTGCTTTGGTGAATGTTTTTGGACTTTTTGGTAGAGTCTTCTGGTGTGCCGGGGATTCTTTGATTTTTGGATTTTCCTGATAGCCATCCAGCTTGCTGATTGCTGGGGATTCTTTGTTTTAATCTTTTGGTAGTGGTCATCCGACTTTGCTGGTTGTCGGGGATTTTTGGGTGATGCTTTTGAGCAGGCGGGCCTTTTGCTTGTTTGCCTTTTCCTCTTTGTTGGGAGAATGGTGGCTAATGTTTTGAAATTAATATCGCCTTTTCCTGCAGTTTATCTTTTTTCTCGCAATTTGGATTTTGGCTTTTTCGGGATAGCGCGTAAGCCTTTTTACTTTTTAGTCTCCTTTTATTACGCTGACTTTTTTGGAAGAGAATAAAGGCAAACACATTTACCAAAAGATTTTATATATATATATATATATATATATATATATATATATATAAAATTTGTGCAATGATTATGCAAATACAATGATGTCCCTAAGGTGGCCCGCGACGCATCCAAATCCTAGATGTCTAGGGTCATGGCGAGCGCAGGGTAGAGGACCACCTGGGATCCCGACCTGATGAGCATCCCCATGCTAATGAGCATGGACCCGCTAATGTACTCGGGTCGGAGGGTGGAGCGAATGTCCTCCCTGCCGGGGCACCCCCACCTCTCGGCCATCGGGGTGATGAGAGGACCAATGAGGATGGCTCCAACGGGGCGGCTCCCGAAGTCCTTCTGAGCCCTCAGAAAGAAGTTGTCGGGGTTACACCGGTGTCCATGTAGCATGCAGTGTAGCACGAAGAGGTTAGGCTGAGTGATCTTCCCCTGACTTTCCTTTTGTGCATGGATCGTCCCTGCCAGTAGCTTGTGGCAGATGTAGAGAGGAGGGCTGAGCACCAACCCTTTCATCAGGACCTATAGAATCTGTGACCCAGATAGATCCTCCCATATCTCACCGGTTGTGAGGGTAGTCAGCCGCTCATAGATGACTCCCTGATATTCCGGCGTCAGGGTGTCCATGGGCTGGATGAAGCCTATGGCGACGTTGAACTCGTCCAACGTCATCATCCGGTAGGTCCCACTCATATAGTAAGAGACCATCCTCGCCAGAGGGACACCCGGGAATATCATGGGCATATTGATCATCGTGATGGAGGTGAGGAACTCCATCATGGCTTGCTTGTAGTTGCGGGTCGGGGGGTCCTGTGGGAGGAAGTCCCACCGAATGCTTTGGATGTATCCCCACACATCCTCCCCCCAACCGAACTCAGCCAGGATACCATGGTCTAGTCTCAACATGGGGTGCCAAGAGTAGCCCCTAATGTGTTCCAGCCTAGCCAAGTGTTGCGGTGTGAGCTGGGTAGGATCTGGAGGAGCCTGGGGTGCAAATGCCCTCAGGCTGGGGCCCCGACCTCTCTTTCGGGGCCTGGAGGATTCTCCTTGTTTCATTTTGGGCAAAGACACTCAAAGATGTATGAGAAGATGTAGGAATGGAGTGCTTTAAACTGACCCAAAAGCCCCCTTTATATAGAAAATTTTATTTTTGGTCGGGACCGCTGTCTGGGATTTGGGACGACGGTCTCGCCAATTGCGATGTGGCGAAGCGAGAAGGCGGTCTCTCCTTTAGCAAATGGCGAGGCAGTGGTCTCGCCAAATGAGAAGGAAATCTCGCTTTCAGCGAAAGGTGAGATGGCGGTATTGCTAAATGAGATGACGGTCTCGCCTTTGATGAATGGCGAGGCGACAGTCTCGCTTTTCGAAAGTTCTTTTTTGTAGGAAAATATAGGACCTTGTTCAAAAACATCTATGCATGCAATGTTTTCATGTTTCGTGTCCTATAAAGCTATTTCGTTGATTTTTCAGAAGGATTAACTGGTGTGTCTTTTGAGGACAATGTCCTTCTGATGTGGTTTTCTGGCTGTACTTGTTTGTACAGTTTCGGACTTAATATGACCAAAGAATAACTATTGGTTTGAGGAGCACACTTTGCCATGTCGGTGTGTTTTTTCTTCCTCAAAAGATTTCAATCCTCTTGTTGATTATATGCCTCCATATTCCCCGACTAATTATTAGAACATTATGATAAGGGTCAAGAGAAGAGAAGTAAGAGGATAATTTATTCAATGGCTTGTGTTTTAGACGGTTGAATTTTTATTTAAAAGGGGTTTTGCAAGAATGGCTAGCCATGGTTGGTCAGAGTGTTTAAGCTAATGTTAAACAAAAGTCTTACTTTGAGGATTCGCGTCTTAGCCAATTTCTATCACTTTTTATGGCTGATTGACTCCCCAGACTTCCCTTTGGGTTTTCAGACTAGGATATTGTGTTTTGGCCCTACCTTTTGTCTAGGTTCCTTTTTTTCTTGTTTTGGGAATCCTAGCAGACCTTATTTTGTAACCCTAATTTCTGGCTAGGCTACCCTTTATTGTTGTTCGAGTTTCCTAGCGGGTTGACACTAATTTTTGTGTAGCCCCTTTGGTGGGTTTCCTACCAGGTATTTTGCCCTCTTTTTTTGGCCTTTGGCTTCTATGGGCTTCTTTTGATTTATTTTCTTTTAAAATAATATTGGTGAAACACGGTTTTGTTATGATGAGGTAAAACCTTATTTTGTGTTTCTAGTCAATCAGCTTGATTATTATTGCGATGGCGTGTTTTGATTATTTCGATGCACTCTTTTGTTTTTTAAAACGTTTTCTTAAACATATTTATTACGAGGTCTAGTCATGATTAGCAAGAAAAGAAGCAAATGGTAAGAAATGTATTATTTATTAATTAATAGGGGAATATGTGCCCAATAGATGTCCGGGGGATAATCTCTAACAATCATTGGGTTTATATCCCTTAAGAAAAGAAAAATGTTGAACATACAAGGATATGAATGTTGAACATACAAGGATATGAAGATTGTAGATTTTGATGATGATTCAAGAATAAAGGACTTAGAGATTTGAAGACTTGTAATCTTATGTAATAACTCTATTTTTATACTTTTGAGTCTGTAATATTAGAGTCCAAGATAGCCAGCACATAGACCACTCTTTAAAAGCTCTAAAAAAACTCATTTTTATCAAAAAGTTACTGGAATAATTGATTAAACCACAGGATAATCGATTATTACAGAAAGAAAACCATTTTCAGTATATGCTCATTGGATTAATCGACTAAATCATCAGATAATTGATTATCTAGGGAAAAAAATCGATTAAATAGCTGTTAATCGATTATCTAGCCCTGTCTTGCTTTTTTGCGAGAATGGCTCTAGAATAATCGATTAACACTTAAGATAATCGATTATTTACGTCTGTTGTGCATTTTGAAATTCAAAATTGGACCAATTTACGAAAACCCTATTCCGAATTCATTTGTTTTCGAAAATCATATTTCCCCAGACCCTATTCTCTCTACTTAAGGTTCTTTATGGCTCTCTGAAAATAGAACAAACCTTTTTCATACAAAAGTTAAGAGTTGTGACTGCTAGAGAACTGTTTGTAGGGAAGAAAAAGGGGCTTTTGAAAACCTAGTGTGGGCTAGAAGCGATAAGAATCACTGAGTGGGTTTCTTGGTGGATTGTGTGTTGTGTGTTGTGTCGTCTCTAGGAAAAGCTATTCTTCATCCTTTGTGGATTCAAAGGAGGTGTTCATCTCTTGTGTGACTCAAGAGAGGTGTTTTCTTTACCTTATCTTTTCAATTTGTAATCTGTTTGTAAACTGTGATTATAGTGACAACGTTAATCCTCTGTTTGAGTGATTAGCAATTAGATGTAAGGTCTTTTGATCCGAACCAGTATAAATCAACTGTGTAATCTTCTATCCCTTATCTATTTACTTTACACAACATTATAATCGGTGAAATTTGGGGGAAAATTTTAAAACCCTAATTTTTGTTTAAGAAACCAATTCACCCCCCTCTTGGTTTTTTTTCCGTAAACGCAAACATTCCGCTGCGCGATTCTAACAAGTGGTATCAAAGCTTGCTTTGATAGTCATTCAATTTTCGAAAATGCCCAGACAAAATCAAACTTTTACCGAGGGTGCTTTTATCAATAGACCCCCACTTTTTGCGGGGCAAAATTATCCTTTTTGGAAAGTTAGAATGCAAATATTTTTGGAGTCTATTGATATAGGTGTTTGGGACACAATTTTAAACGGACCTTTTATTCCTAAAATTACTAAAAACGGAGAAGAGGTACCAAAACCATTTTCTAGATGGTCAGCTGAAGAAAATAGAAAATCCCAATATAATGTTAGGGCTAGAAATATAATTTCATCTGCTTTAACCCTTGATGACTTTTACAAGATATCGGTTTGTAAGAGTGCTCCAGAAATTGGAGAAATGCTAAGAGTAACCCACAAAGGTACCGATGACGTTAAAAGAGCAAGAAAGAACTCATTGATTCAAGAGTATGAGATGTTCCGGATGCAACAAGGGGAAACGATTTTTGACGTTCAAAAGTGTTTCACACATATTGTGAACCATTTCACCGCGTTAGGTAAGATTTTTGATATTGATGAGTTAAATGTAAAAATTCTTAAATATTTGGATAGGAAATGACAACCTAAGGTGATGGCCATCAAGGAGTCACAAAATTTTGCTACCATGTCTATGGCGGCGCTCTTTGGAAAATTGAGAGAACATGAACTTGAACTAGGAAGGCTAAATGATGAAGAAGGCCAACATCTAAAGAGGAACCTTACCTTCAAAACTGAAATTTCAAGAAGGAGGAAGAAGACTCGGAGAATGAAGATGATGAAAATTTGAGTCTCATAATAAAGAAATTTACAAAGTTCATGAAAGCCAAAGGGAAGCAACCCTTCAAAGGTAAGGGAAAGGTAAGTGAAAGTACTTCCTTAAATATTAAATGTTACAGTTGTGGTGAAACAGGACATGTAAAAACCGATTGTCCAAACAAGAAAAATCAAGATCACAAAGGCAAGAAATTCTTCAAAAAGAAAGCCTACATTGCTTGGGATGATAGTGACTCAAGTTCGGAGTCAAGTGATTCGGAAATTGAAGCAAACATTTGCTTGATGGCAAATGACAATATCTCTTCCGACTTTGAGGTTAGTGACTCCGAATCTTCCTCAAGTGATGATGAAAATGATTATGATGCTTTACAAAATGCATATGGAGAATTGTTTACTGCTTTTAAGGACTTGGAAAATGAATATAAATTTGTGAAAAAGTGTTTAAATAAATCCAAAAAAGAGGTGGAATCCTTAAAAACGAAAATTGTATGTTTAGAGGAAAAAGATAATAAAAATATACCATGTGCATCATGTAAAGAGTATGAATATGATATTGATATACTTAGTCATTTGCTTGATAAAGTTAAGAAGGAAATAAGTGTTAGTTATAAGGATAAGGCTATTGTTCAAAATAGAGAAAATTATCATGTTCCATTGAAAAAGCCTACAACTAAAAATAGAAGAGTATGGGATGAAAAAGGAACTAAAACTTCAAAAGTTAGAAATATTTCATATTCAAAGATTACATCTAATGCATGCTTTTATTGTATGAAACATGGTCATACTTCAAATAGGTGTAGAATTAAACATTTTGGTGTCCCTAAAGGAAAATATGTTTGGGTTCCTATAGTGAAATAATTCAATTGTCTCTAACCCCAAGGACCCAAAATTTATGGGGACCTAAGATTATCATGTTCTTGTTTTGTAGGAAACTTCCAAATCCAAGAAGTCTATGTGGTATCTTGATAGTGGATGTTCAAAACATATGACCGGAGGCAAAATGAAATTTGTGAGTTTCAAAGCTAAAGAACAAGGATATGTTACCTATGGGGACAACAACAAAGGAAGAATACTTAGAACCGGAAACATTGGTGGTGCAAATACTTTGGAGATAAAGGATGTGCTTCTTGTTGATGGGCTAAAGCATAATCTCCTAAGTATAAGTCAACTTTGTGACAAAGGATTAAAGGTAATCTTTGAAAGTAAGTTTTGCACCATACATTTAAAGGATTCCGAAAATATAGCATTGAAAGGCATTAGGCATAATAATATCTATTTGATTGATTTGGATTGTGTATATAACACTAGTATAACATGTTTAGTTGCTAAGGAAGAAAACCCATTGTTATGGCATAAGAGAGCGGCTCATATAAACATGCATCAATTAAACAAACTAATATCAAAGGACTTAGTTGTTGGTTTGCCTAAGTTAAAATTTGAAAAAGATAGACTATGTGATGCATGTCAAAAAGGTAAACAAGTAAAATCATCCTTTAAATCTAAGAATGTTATTTCCACATCAAAACCTTTAGAACTTTTACATTTAGATTTATTTGGTCCATCTAGGATAAAAAGTTTTGGTGGAAATTACTATGCTCTTGTAATTGTTGATGATTTTTCTAGATATACTTGGACATTTTTCTTAACATTAAAAAGTGAAGCTTTTAAGGTCTTTAGGAAGTTTGCCAAGCAAATCCAAAATGAGAAAGACTTAAGAATTAAGGTGTTAAGAAGTGATCATGGTGGAGTGATGAGTCATTATATTCCCGTATTTTCTTCCCTTTTTGAACTTATTTTAATTAGTGTTTTGGGCTTACTTTCTATTATTAGTGAATTTTTATTAATTGGGCTTCATTGGGCCAATAATTAGATTTTAATTAATTTAAATCTATTTGATCTAATTTTTTCTCATTATTAATTTTAGGACAGTTAAAGCAATTTTGGGCCTAGAAGATTGGGCTAGATGCCATTTTACAGTTTAAATCAATTTTGGGCTTGGAAAATTGGGTCAAATGTCATATTTTATTATATACGGGTACTAACATTGGTTCACTGTTTTATTTATCATTTTTTCTACAGATCTCCAAAAATCATTATTTTCAAAACATTATAAACTACACACATTCAGCTTTACATAGGATCCAAAATCATTCAATTCGGAGATAAATTGGATTTTACATAAATTATCCAACATGGGTCAAGCGCACCAGGCCGGCCCAATGGACATGCTTCAGTAATTTAAGTCTCATAAATTCATTAGACCTCCAAAAATAATAGCAATGGTGGCGTTTTAAAGCTAACTCAAAAGAATTTCAAAGGATACTAAAATATCTTAATTTGGATAAGTATTGAAAATACTGCACGTGTTTGAAGTTCATGGACCTGCACTGAAGCCAACTTATGATGTGTTTCATGGACTAGTTGAGCCCAAACCTCGATTAAGATTAGGGTTAGGGTTATTTATATAAGAGAGACAACACACAAGGACTTCGCAGCCACCACACAGCCGTCTTTCATCTTCTGCAATTTATATTCAAGTTTGTTTACTCTTCTGTCATTATTTTTAAATTCTTGTTTCGATTTTAATTATGTTTCTTCTATTGTGTTTTCAACTTTCCATGGATAGCTAAATCTTTGTATTGATTTTCTGAGAAGAATGCAAGTAGATCTTTGAGGTTTTGTTCTTCAATTTCATTTTGTTTGTTCTCTTAACTCTTCATCTTCTAATCTCAGTATTGAATTATAATCTGTTTATGCTTAATAAACCGAAAATTATATCACAATTTGCTTAATTATGTGTTAGATATGAGATTATGTGATGTATGCAATGCTTAATTGTATAAGGATAATTTGGGGTTAATCTTTGCTTAGTTGGTTAATTTCATGTTGGAATAAGGGTTAAGGAAAATTTGGGATTAATCTTCACTTAGTTGGTTAATTTCATATTGGAACAAGGGTTAAAGCTAATTTGAGATTAATCTTCGCTTAGTTGATTAATTTTGTATTAGAATATAATTTGAAATTTATCTTCACTTAGTTGGTTAATTTCGAATTAATTTCGTAATCTAGGATAAGTGACACTGCATTAGAATCAGAAAATCAATTGTATGTATTTCCCAAGAGTTAAAAAAAAATTCTAAAAAGAAATCAATTATTTACTAGAATGACAATTGTAGACTGTGAATAAGTACATCAGGTAGGTTCCCAAGAAAGAGAGGTGGGTCACTAATGGACAAACTTAATTACCATGTCTTTCCTAGTCAGAACCCTCCTAGACATGCACTCTCACACTACCAAGCTATATGCGAGTTTCCTATGAGAATGGAAATTATAATTTTTTTTTAAATAAAGCTAGAAAAACAAATTAGATATGAAATTGTTTTTTGAATTATTATTTAGATTTATTTATTTTTATTTTTATTTTTATTTTTTATTTATTTTTATTTTTATTTTTATTTTTAACCCAAAAGAGTTTTAGAACAACAGTGGGCTATCAAAATAGTATTAAGAGAAGTAAAAATGTTAAATTAAATAGAAAATCAAATAAAATATTCAATTAAGTGAAAATCAAATAAAATATCCAAATAACAACAAATCAAATAAAATATTCAAATAACCGAAAATCAAATAAAATATTAAAAACTAGCAATCAAATAAAATATTCAAATAACTAAAAATCAAATAAAATATCCAAATAACGACAAATCAAATAAAATATTCAAATAACTGAAAATCAAATATTTAAATAACTGGAAATCAAATAAAATATTCAAATAAAAAAAAGCGAAAAAGAAAACATAAACAAAAAATAAAAATTGAAAACCTAGACAAAAATCTTGGTCCCCGACAGCGGCGCCAAATTTGATCGATGTCGTACTCGATCAAATAATTAAAACAGATAAATGTAGTACTAGGAAGCTTTCCTAGGTCGTCTCCCAAAGACCACAAATTTCTATCAAAACTTATCAATTTTTAAATTTAGAACAGTAACAAAAAAATGGAGTTTTTCAAAAAATTAAAATATTAGATGAAACAGAACAAAAGCATATTATAAAAATGCGGATTAAAAACAGATTAAAATGCAATTGATTTTCTGATTCTAATACAGTGTCACTTATCCTAGATTACGAAATTAATTCGAAATTAACAAACTAAGCGAAGATAAATCCCAAATTATATTCTAATCCAAAATTAATCAACTAAGCGAAGATTAATCTCAAATTAGCTTTAACCCTTGTTCCAATATGAAATTAACCAACTAAGCGAAGATTAATCCCAAATTTTCCTTAACCCTTATTCCAACATGAAATTAACCAACTAAGTGAATATTAACCCCAAATTATCCTTATACAATTAAGCATTGCATACATCACATAATCTCATATCTAACACAAAATTAAGTAAACTGTGATATAAGTTTCGGTTTATTAAGCATAAACAGATTATAATTCAATACTGAGATTAGAAGATGAAGAGTTAAGAGAACAAACAAAATGAAATTGAAGAACAAAACCTCAAAGATCTACTTGCATTCTTCTCAGAAAATCAATACAAAGATTTAGCTATCCATGGAAAGTTGAAAACACATTAGAAGAAACATAATTAAAATCGAAACAAGAATTTAAAAATAATGACAGAAGAGTAAACAAACTTGAATATAAATTGTAGAAGATGAAAGGCAGTTGTGTGGTGGCTGCGAAGTCCTTGTGTGTTGTCTCTCTTATATAAATAACCCTAACCATAATCTTAATCGAGGTTTGGGCTCAACTAGTCCATGAAACACATCATAAGTTGACTTCAGTGCAGGTCCATGAACTTCAAACACGTGCAGTATTTTCAATACTTATCCAAATTAAGATATTTCGGTATCCTTTAAAAGCCTTTTGAGTTAGCTTTAAAATGCCACCATTGTTACTATTTTTGGAGGTCTAATGAATTTATGAGACTTAAATTACTGAAGCATGTCCATTGGGCCGGCCTGGTGCGCTTGACCCGTGTTGGATAATTTATGTAAAATCCAATTTATCTCCGAATTGAATGATTTTGGATCCTATGTAAAGGTGAATGTGTGTAGTTTATAATGTTTTGAAAATAATGATTTTTGGAGATCTGTAGAAAAAAAATGATAAATAAAACAGTGAACCAATGTTAGTACCCGTATAGAATAAAATATGACATTTGACCCAATTTTCCAAGCCCAAAATTGCTTTAAACTGTAAAATGACATCTACCCCAATCTTCTAGGCCCAAAATTGCTTTAACTGTCCTAAAATTAATAATGAGAAAAAATTAGATCAAATAGTTTTAAATTAATTAAAATCTAATTATTGGCCCAATGAAGCTCAATTAATAAAAATTCACTAATAATAGAAAGTTAAGCCCAAAACACTAATTAAAATAAGTTCAGAAAGGGAAGAAAATACGGGAATATAATGACTCATCAAATAACCCCACACTTAGCCTTTTGCACTCCTGGGAAAAATCATGAAGCAAAACAATAAATTCAAAAGCATTAAAGAAAATTATGCAAAGGACAAAAACAAAAATAAAGACAAACAAAAACATAAACAGATATACATATTCATCAATAAAACCTGGGAAAAGAAAGGAGTAGACAACATCCAACACACAAAGAGTCAGAGGAACCAGATACTCATGGAAATCATCCAAGCATTTCAAAACCTGGCAAGAGGTCAATCAGGTCAAAAGGTGAATCAAAGTGACAAAACCTCACAAGATGCACTGTATCTCTCATGTGTTTAGGCTACTGTATAGTCTCAAAATACTCAAGAAAAGCAAACAACAGATAGACTTGGCAAGCCTCTAAACTCAACACCCAACGCACATGCATAAAAAGATCAAAAGGTCTTTTCAGGTTGTAATGGGGGTAGGGACAAGGTAGAGGATATCATATGGGATAAGTAGCTGTGAACCAGAGGAACTAGAGGAGCAATGGGGAATAAGTCAAAAATAAGCACAAGATGCATGCCCAAAAACCTCTAATATCAAACCTCCACTACTGCCTTTACCTCAACCACAACTTTCCTTTTTTTTTCTCTCTTTTTTTTTATATATATCTTTTTTTTTAAACTACATGAAATACACTGAAAGGAAAACACAAAAACTGTACAATAGAGATAACCAACTAGCCAGTACATCATCCAATGAAATACAAAATGCACCCCCACACTTATTCAATAACTTATTCCCAAAACAATTCCAAAGCTCCAAAAATCCCTAAGGTTAAGGTAATCATGGTTTTTCACTTAAGGCTTTTAATGAGCTTCAAAAGAAATAAAGGGAAACATAGGCTCAAAGGGGCTATCAAAGGAATTAATTCAAGGTAGGCTCATTTGGCTAGAGGCTAATCAGAACAAAAATGCATTAATCATCTCCAAACATGCATGTGAATCAAGAAGTATCAATCAGAGTCAAGCCAAGGCTACTGCGCAAGCAATCAAGAGGCATAACACTCAAGAAAGAACAGGTAGTGGCTCAATTCCTCACAAAGGGTAAGATTGTCGCCTTCAATTCAACCTCTCAAACATCGTAACCAACTTGATAAGCAGAGAAAAACAGGGATTTCAATCCAAAAAGCATAAAGCAACTCCTATCTAAGAGTAAAGAAAGTGCCCAAAACCTAAACAAAACCCATAGATCAAAGAAAAATATGCAAAACTGTACACAAAACATAGAATATAAACCTACAATCCTACATCTCCCACCCCACACTTAAATTAGACATTGTTTCAACAGATTAAAATATATTTCAACAGATTGAAATCCTGTGATTCTTCAAAGTGAAAAAATAACATCTCTCTGTTTCAACAAATTGAACTTGATTTCAACAGATTAAAATTGCGAAACCTTTAATATGGAAAAATCATTAAGAACATTTTAACCTGTTGATCCTGCGATTCAATCAATTAAAATTTTGACAACATATGAACATTTCCTATTTTAAGTGATTTTAACAGATTGAAACTTCTTTTTAACAGATTGAAAAACTCAGTTTGTTCTTTTAATGCTTAAAAGTTGGTTTTTCATGCAGTAAAATAAGTTCAATGAGATGCATCATTTAAAGGCGCTTATCACAAGATCTATTGATCAATCAAGAGATTAAATTCTAAACCTATAACCTATTCACCTACACACCCACAAACTAAACTCTATAAACTCTTTATGTCTTCATCAAATCCAACAAGTGCTTCAATCTCCCCCTATTTGATGGAGACAAATAACCACTACACCTGCATGAATAATAACAGAACAGAGACATATATGATTTTGTGATGTGTGTGTAGTTTTAGTTATAAGCAAATACTTCTCCCCCTATTTGACTTCATCAAAAAGTGTTTAATTACAGTCCATAAGTACCATGTAGGTACCCAAAAAAACAAAAGAAACAAGTGAACTAAAGCATTTAAAAAGAAACTTCATTCATCACCATCCCAGGGACCCTGATTGAATTGGAGGTCTCCAATTCTATTGAAGATATCCTCTAGTTGATTGTCAATGTGCTAAAATCTGTCAATGGAGTCTTCATAGAGTCGATGCTGGCGAGCTTGCAGAGCAAATGTCATCTCCATGTGCCTCCTTTGATTTGTTTGTATTTCATTCATCTGACGCAGCATAGTCCGTTCGAACTGTGAAAGAGGCGTGCCACGGTCAGGTTGTGCCACGTAAGCAATCACTTCCAATGGAGACTGCTCTTCCATGACATCTTCCATAGGATCTATTTACCGTGCTTCAGCAGTACTCGGAGCACCAATATTCTCATCTTTTTCCTCTTCTTCTTCTTCTTCGACTTCTTCTTCTCTCCCAACTTCTTCTTTCAAAATCCACTCAGCATCAATCTTAGTGAATCCCATTTTATGAAGGATGGAGTTGTTAACCTCATTTGTGGGGCGAATGGTTTCAGCCAATTCTCCTTCCAAGTCAATACCAAAATGAGTTAGAAATTAGGATTGCATAAGGATACCTAAAATCACTTAGCCTTTTTGCTTTGATCATATGGTCCTTGATGACAAACACCCAATTTACTCTGATTTTGTGGTGGATACAGTACATCAGTACCAAATCACCTTCATTTAGTACTGTATGATTGCTCCCCCTGGGAGTAAGCTGCCAGGCCACTATGAATGCAAGAATTCTTTCTTCAAGATTCAACTTCCCAGTGTTGAAGGAACTCACAGAGTCACGCTTATTTCTCAAACACGAGCGAAAGTATTGAACTTTGTTGAATTCTTCTACATCAGAGGTATATCATTTAGTGACTTTCACTCCTTCATCCTTGAGTCCAGCAACATTTTTCCAGACAGTGGGAGTAATCTCTATTTCCACTCCTTTAACTTGAGTTTTGAGTGTAGAACCTTCAAATGACATATTAGTAAAGAAAACTTTGATAAGGTCAGGATAGATTCTACCATTGAGCTCAAGGAACTTCTGAAGCTTCTGGTGTTGCAGAAGCTTCCGAACACCTCTGAATCCTTCAACATCCAACCACGAAAATTTCAAAACCTTGGGAATATTAATTTGTTTCCTGCTCATTTCGTGAATGAATAAGTTCATCTTTTCTTGGTTCCCATTGAACCAGGATTCAATGCGCCCTCCTCCTGATGTTTCTTGCACAGTAGCTGAGGATTCTCCTTTGGTGAACTTCTTCCTCCCGAATTTGGTGCACTTGAACATTTTGTTTTGAGAGATGAACCGAAAAACAGAGAAGAGAGAATTTCAAGGAGAGAGTACAAGATTTTCGAATCACTATTGCATGTTAAAAAGAAATGAGACCCTTCATCTACTTTGAATAGTCAATTTTGTCTTTTTGTGAATTACTGATGTTCTGCTCCATGCGTCAGAGATGGTAAAGGCAGAGAGAGAGAGAGAGTTGTTGTTGTGATACTCGATTACCTTCACATCTGATTTCCAATCACAGTCATTCAGCTTTTATTGGATAACTATTACATTTAAGAGAGTAGCTGAAGTTGTTCCCAGTTGCAAAGGCACTCATCTCAATCTGCAGTAAGTTATTAGAGGCAACGCATACACTACTAACCCTAGAAAAAATTAACCAATTGATTTTCCATAAAATCAATTGATTTTCAATTACTGATATAGATGCAGATCATCACAAGTAAAATAAATCGATTGAATCGAAGATTGAATCGATTGATTTGTAAAAGAAAAACATGCAGAGCTACAGAGTTATTGAAATAAATCGATTAAAAGATTATTTAATCGATTAAACTGGTAATACATCATGAACAGAGATTGAGAATCAGGAAATCAACAGATTATTTCGCAATTTCAATCGATTAAAACACATAAATTCAAAATTTTCAGTCAATTTAATCGATTGAACATGTTTCAATCTGTTAAAAAGCACAGTATCATAATAAAGAATCAATAATTCAATACTAGATATATCCAGAATTCCTAATTCAGTTCTAAGCATATTAAGTCTATCTCTAGGGAGTGGTTTGGTGAACAAGTCAGCTAATTGTTTCTCAGTTTCAATGAATAAAATTTCACAATCACCCCTAGATACATGTTCTCTAATAAAGTGATGTCTAATTTCAATATGCTTAGTTCTAGAGTGTTGAATAAGATTCTTAGTTAGATTAATTGCACTAGTATTATCACAAATCAGAGGTACCGTGTTGAGAAATACTCCATAATCTTTCAATTGTTGTTTAAGGTAGATACTTTGAGCACAACAACTCCCGGCTGCTATGTATTCAACTTCAGCAGTTGAAAGAGCTACACATGCTTGTTTTTTGTTGTGCCATGATATGAGACTGCTTCCCAGTAAATGACATGTACCAGAGGTACTTTTTCTATCCAATCTACATCTTACAAAGTCAGAATCAGAAAATCCAACAAGTTTTAGAGAGGCACCTTCAGGATACCATAGACCAACATTAATGGTTCCTTTAAGGTACTTGAGAATCCTTTTACCAGCGGTGAGATGAGATTCCTTTGGATTTGCCTGAAATCTAGCACAAAGGCAAACACTGAACATAATGTCAGGCCTACTAGCAATCAGATATAGAAGAGATCCAATCAAACCTCTATATTTAGTTTGATCAACTGATTTCCCTTTTTCATCAAAATCTAGACAGAAGTTAGTAGACATGGGTGTGGAGGATTCTTTGCAATTATGCATATCGAATTTCTTCAACAACTCATTACAGTATTTAGATTGATTTAGGAAAATACCATTCCTTAATTGCTTAACCTGGAGACCAAGGAAGAAATTCAATTCTCCCATCATAGACATTTCAAATTCACTTTGCATTTCCTTAACAAACTTATTACACAGGGCATTATTAGTAGAACCAAAAATGATATCATCAACATAAACCTGCACCAGAATATTGTCAGATCCATATTTCTTAATGAATAAGGTTTTGTCAACTTAACCTCGTTTGTAGCCTTGATCAATTAAGAAATTACTTAGCCTCTCATACCATTGTCTAGGAGCTTGTTTTAATCCATAAAGGGCCTTTTTCAACTTGTAGACATGGTCAGGATGCTTGGGATTTTCAAAACCAGCAGGCTGAGCAACATAGACTTCTTCATTAATGAGTCCATTTAGAAAGGCACTCTTGACATCCATCTGAAGTAATCTGAAACCACTAATACAAGCATAAGCTAATAACAGTCTAACAACTTCAAGTCTAGCTACTGGTGCAAAGGTTTCATCAAAATCAATTCCTTCCTGTTGATTATATCCTTTGGCTACCAACCTAGCTTTATTTCTAGTAATAATGCCGTGTTCATCTAATTTGTTTTTGAATACCCACTTAGTACCAATTACATTGATATCTTTGGATTTAGGAACTAATTCCCACACATTATTTCTTTCAAACTGATTAAGCTCATCATGCATGGCACTAACCCAATATTCATCATTCAATGCATCCTTAACAGTTTTAGGTTCAATTTGTGAAATGAATGCCATATGATTGCAGAATTGATTAAGAGAATGCCTAGTGGATACTCCCTTATTGATCTGTCCAATGACATTGTCTAGAGAAAAATCTCTTGGAACAATCCATTCTTTAGGAAGCTCATCCAAGATATCTTCTTCCTGTTCTTCAGTAATTCTTTCTGGTAGATCAGCTTTTGTAGGATCAACTGACTGATCACCTTCTTCGACAATATGATGATCTAAACCACTGGGATGTTTTAAGCGATAAGAATTATCGAGTTAAATCGTCATCATCTGCGATACGTGTTGTTTTATTCCGCAACACTCGAGAAGACTCATTAAAAACAACATGTATTGATTCTTCAACAGATTTTAGTGTTAAATTATAGACTCTATATGCATGATCTGTTAGAAGAATAGCCAAGAAAGATCCCTTTATCAGATTTTTCATCAAACTTGCCAATATTTTCTTTCCCATTGTTTAACACAAAACATGTACATCCAAAAACCACGAAATAGTTTATGTTGGGTTTCCTTCCTTTGTAAAGTTCATATGGGGTTTTCTTAAGAATGGGTCCGATCAAAACTCTATTCAAAACATGACAAGCTGTGTTTACAGCATCTGCCCAAAAGTATTTAGGTAAGGCATTTTCACAAAGCATTGTTCTAGCCAGTTCCACAAGGGATCTGTTCTTTCTTTCCACAACACCATTCTGTTGAGGAGTTCTTGGAGCAGAAAAGTTGTGCTTTATACCATACTTTTCACAGAATAATTCAAACTTTTCATTTACAAATTCTCCACCATTGTCACTTTGAATAGAAGTAATGACATAACCTTTCTCATTATGTAGAACCTTGGCAAGCTTTTTAAAAGATTTGAAAGAATCAGATTTGGCTTTTAGAAATATAGTCCAAGTAAATCTGGAAAAATCATCAACAATTACCATGATATAGAGATTACCACCTAGGCTTTTATTTCTTGAAGGACCAACCAAATCCATGTGAAGCAGTTCCAAAGGTCTAGAAGTAGAAACAATGTTTTTGTCTGAAAAAGATTTTCTAGTTTGTTTACCTTTTAAACAATCTTCACAGATTTTGTCTTTCAGAATTTGAACCTTAGGTAGCCGAAAGACTAAATCTTTAGAAATCAGTTTGTCAAGATGATTAAGATGAATATGTGCAAGCCTTCTATGCCATAACCAAGATTCTTCTTCTTTAGTAAGAAGACAACTTTGAGATGAGATAGAATGCTTGATATCTAGCATGTAAATGTTATTTAACCTCTTACCTACCAACATTACCGTGTCAGATTTTGGCTCACAGATTAGGCAGATTTCTGGTTTGAAGATAACCTTGTGACCTAGATCACATAATTGACTTATATTGATTAAGTTGTGCTTGAGACCTTCAACAAGAAGAACATTGTGAATGGTCACGGTTTCACCATCTCCTATATCTCCAGAACCTAAGATTCTTCCCTTGTTGTTGTCTCCATATGTCACGTGTCCTCCATTCTTCAATCTCAGTTTCTAGAATTTGGAAATATCACCTGTCATATGCCTTGAGCATCCGCTGTCCAAGTACCAAAGTGATTCTTGCTGTTGTTCCTGAAAAATCAAACATCAAGTATTTGGTACCCTTAATTACTTTGGGTCCTTAGTGGTCAAATTCTCTGTTTAACATATGTTGGAACCCATCTCATTTTACCCTGTGGCACAAAGTGTTTTCTAATATGACAGAATTTTACAGTATGTCCTTCTTTCATACAATAATGACAAGATGAGAAAGGAGATGTTGTTGATTTTCGAAAAGAAAAGAAATTCAAATATCTTTTGGTTTTAACCCCAACCTTAGGTTTGTACTCAATTCCAGTATGATCAAAAACACAGTTTTGGGACCCAAGAAGTGTATTTAAATTTTCTTTACCTTGAGTAAACTTAGACAGAGTTTTAATCAAATACTCAACCTTATTCTCGAGAGAGATACACTTTTCACAATTGTTGTTAGCAGCGACATTACCACGAGATGAATTATTGTAGATTATTTCAAGATGTTCCATATCTATCTTGTTTTCTAGTAACTCTTCTTCTAGAACTTTAACCCTATTTTCTAACCAGTTATTTAGTCCTTTAACCGATTATTTGTATGAGATAAATTCCTAGCTTCATTATGCATTTCATTGAAAGCAGTTAGTAATGTGTTGTAATTCATTTCATTTTCTGTGGGGGTTGAACTTACATGAGATGAAGAGGATTCACAGCGAGCCATTAAGCATAGATTCACTTCTTCACCTTCGAGATACTGAGAACTAGAGGATGAATCATTGTCTTGCCAGGCTATGTAGGCCTTTTTCCCTTTGTACTTTAACTCTTTCTTGTTTTGATTCTTGGATTTTTCTCGGACATTCACTCCTTATGTGTCCCTGCTTACCACAAGAATAACAAGTAAAAGTATTTTGAGTAGATTTAGTTATTTTATCAGTGTACCTTTTAACCTGGCCAGTTCTGTTCTTCTTTCTAAGAAATTTCCCAAACTTTTTAACCAACAGAGTCAAATTCTCAGATTCATCTTCTTCAGAATTATCGTTTTCTTCAATTGTCTTGAGAACAATGTTTCGCTTTTCTTTTCTGCATTTTCTTGTTCTTTAAACCTATTGATCTCCAACTCGTGTTCCCTTAGCTTACCAAACAATGATGCAGTAGTCATCTCGGTTAAATCTCTTGATTATGATATAGCTCGTCACCTTTGGTTGCCAAGTTCTGTCCGGACATTTTAGAATCTTGATGTTTAACTCTTCCTTGTCAAATGTCTTGCCTAATCCAATTAGATGATTGACTATATGCGTGAATCTTTTCTGCACATCTGCAATGGTTTCACCTTGCTGCATTTTGAACAATTCATAATCTCTAATTAATTCATGCTTTCTTGCCCTTTTCACGTCAGAGGTACCCTCATGAGTGACCTCTAGAATCTCCCACATTTCTTTGGCAGAGGCACATTGAGAATCCTTGAAAAAATCATCAAGATTTAAGGCAGAGGTAATAATGTTCTTAGCGAGTATAATCATATTGAACTTTCCTATTTTCTCGCATCAGTTAATTCAGCCCAGTCTTTTTCAACAATTTTACCATCTACTTGTATGAGTTGGTTTGAAAGGCCCATTAACAATTGTATCCCAAATACCCCTATCAAGAGATTCAATAAAGATTTTCATTCTAACCTTCCGGAAAGAATAATTCACACCAACGAAATAGAGGAGGCCTATTGATGGAGGCTCTTTCCGAAAAAGTCATCTTTCCCTCAACCATTTAAACCTTTGGACCGAATTCTTGAGTAACTTACAAGAACCAGCTCTGGTACCAATTGTAAGAATTAATAGTTGAGTTCAAGAGGGGGGGGGGTGAATTGAACTTTTGAAGTCTTTTTCGAAAAACACTCTTTCTTTTGGAAGAATGGTTAATATTTATCCAATCTTTTATTAGGCAGATTTGGTGTTAAACAAAGCAAGAATATAAGCAAGAATTGAAAAGAGATGAAAGCAGAAATTCAACACAAGAGTTTATACTTGGTTCACTCTTTCCCGAGCTACATCCAGTTCTTGACAAATCTGCCAAGTTCCACTAATTCCAAGTGAAAATACAAACCAGTAGATATACACCAATCTACCCCAAGAACTATCTTACAACACCACAAGATAGACTCTTGAATTAACCACCCAGTAACCAAACCCAGTTACTGTAACTAGTGCAGATTCAAATCCAATCTACACAATTAACCTTTGTACAAGTGTATGAAAAGAATAAACCTAGACTGCAGCTTTAACAATATAGAAGTCCAGAAGCAATTTCCCTAACTCAGAACTTTCTCTCTTGATGAACTTTTTAACAATCTTGATCTAAACGCCTTATGATATGAAAAGTTTTATGAATGCACAGAGAAAGGCATGAATATGAGAGCTATAAGATTGCTTTCAAATGTTTTTCAAATTGTTATTCCAAAAGAGAAATCAAAACTGTATTTATAGAGTAAAAGAGAGAAATTGATAGATTCAATCACTTTAAAATAACTTGGAGTAGCAGATGACTGATCAGAATAGTTTTATGACCAATCAGAACTAGATATGATCTATCAGAATTGAGTTGTGATCGATCAGAATAAGATATGATCGATCAGAATTGAGTTGTGATCGATCAAAATATTTTTCAATCGATTAAAATGACGTTTCAATCGATTGATTTCATTTAAAAACTAATTCAATAGGTTGTTTCGAGTTTTCAATGGATTGAAACAGTTAGAAGAAAAATGTTAGCTCTCTGTTTCAACAGATTAAAATATATTTCAACAGATTGAAATCCTGTGATACTTTAAAGTGAAAAAATAACATCTCTCTGTTTCCACAAATTGAACTTGATTTCAACAGATTAAAATTGCGAAACCTTTAATATGGAAAAATCATTAAGAACATTTTAACCTGTTGATCCTGCGATTCAATCAATTAAAATTTTGACAACATATGAACATTTCCTATTTTAAGTGATTTTAACAGATTGAAACTTCTTTTTAACAGATTGAAAAACTTAGTTTGTTCTTTTAATGCTTAAAAGTTGGTTTTTCATGCAGTAAAATAAGTTCAATGAGATGCATCATTTAAAGGTGCTTATCACAAGATCTATTGATCAATCAAGAGATTAAATTCTAAACCTATAACCTATTCACCTACACACCCGCAAACTAAACTCTATAAACTCTTTATGTCTTCATCAAATCCAACAAGTGCTTCAATCCAGCCTTGTTGGTTGCTGGGGATTCTTTGTTTTTGATGGTGATCACCCAACTCTTGCTGGTTGGTCGGGTAGTCTTTGTTTTTTGTTCGACTCTTGCTTGGTTGTCGAGGTTTGTTGGTCAAGGTGGTTGACTTGTTTTAATCCTGCCTTTTCTCGCGGTTTTATCTCTTTTTTCTCGCGATTTTGGATTTTGGCTTTTTACTTGAGCGTAAGTCTTTTTACTCTTAGCTTCTTTTGGTTACGCTGACTTTTGGAGGGGATAGCAAAAAGATGCATGGAATAAACTTTTATTTATAAAAGATTTTATTACAGCAGTCCTATTCTATGAGCACTATCCCTAAGAAGGTGGGCTCTCGTTTGGAGACGATCCGTAAGAGGGAAATTGCCGGTACATATGTCTCCGGAACTCTGCTTGGTCCCAGATTTCATCGCAATACTCTTGCTGGAATGTTGCCTAGTCTTACCTCATTCCCTCTTGATATTGGTATATCGTCTCCAGCCTTGTGTCGAAGGCCTCCTGTCTTAAAGACATTTGTTCTTGCCTCACAGACATCTGATCAAATTGCTGACGCAGATCGTAGATGTTACGGTTCACGCCAGCAAAGTCGTCTGTGTACTGCTGTTGTTGTTGTTGTTGCTGTTGCTATTGTTGTTGGAACTCGAGAGGTGTCGGGAGATCGCGCATTGCCACGATTTCCTGGAGATCCAAAGTGAAATCCAGCGATGGGTGGAGGATCAGCTGGGTCTCGTGGCGCAGCAGCATCCCCATGCTGACCAGGATCGACCCGTTGATGGACTCGGGTCGTAGGCTGGAGGACAGTTCTTCCCGGCCACTCCACCCCCATTTCTCTGCCAGGGGGGTGATGAGGGAGGCCATGAGGACGACTCCCACTGGCCTGCTCCCGAATTCCTTGAGGGCCTTCAGGAAGAAATAGTCAGGGTTTCATAGGCGCCTCTGACTCATGCAGTAAAGGACGAAGAGGTCGAGGAGTGTTACCTTCCCCTGGCTCTCCTTCCTCTCGTGGATGGTCCCTGCCAGCAGCTTGTGGCAAATGCGGAGAGTCGGGGGGAGTGCTGAGCCCTTCATTAGCGTGGGCAAAGTGGGTGCCCTGGTGAGCTCCTCCCACATCTCGCCGGCAGTGAGGTTGGTGGGGCGCACGCAGATGGCCTCCTGGTATTCCCGGGTTAGCACGTCCCCGGGCTAGACGAATCCGATGGACACGTTGAATTCATCCAGAGTGGTGGTCCGGTACATCCCACCCATAAAGTACGTCACCATTTTTGTTGGTGATAGGCCTGGGATCATGGCGGGAGTCTCGGCGTAGGAGATGGAGGCAAGAAACTCTATTACTGCCTGAGGGTACACCTGGGTGGGAGGAGACTGTAGGAGGAAGCCCCACCCAATGCTGTCAATGTGGGCTCGGACGTCATCATCCCACTCAAATTTAGCGAGGATGCCGAAGTCTAACTTGAGCATGGGGTGCCATGTGTACCCCCTGATGTGCTCAAGATGAGTCTGGTGCGCCGGAGAGAGCTGAGTGGGGTCCTGAGGGGCAGGTGCTGAGGAACTGCTAGGGCCAGCAGAACCTCTTCTCTTCCTGGTCTGGCTTCCACAGTACATTTTGACAAAAAAATTGCTCGAGAATTAGAGATCAGAGAGTTGGAGTGCAGAGGAGTTGTGGAGAACCCTCAGGACGCCTCCCCTATTTATAGGGGAAAAATCAAATTTGGGACCGCTGTCTGGGAAGTCGAGATGACGATCTCGTTTTTACGCGCGTCAAGACGGCCGTCTCGGACCTCGAGACGGTGGTCTCGACTTTGGCCTTAAGCGAGACGACCGTCTCATTTTTCGCCAAGTCGTGATGGCGGTCTCGTTGGTCGAGACGGCGGTCCCGATTTTCTGGAGACCGAGACGGCGGTCTGGGAATGTCGGACGACCGTCTCGATTTTAAGGGTTTTTTTTTTTGGAGAAATAAAATAGGACCTAGTTCAAAAACATTTTATGCATGCAATGCTTTCATGTTTGATGTCCTATAATGCCTATTTCAATTAGTTTTTTAGAAGGATTTCACTGACGTGTCTTGTAGCGTCGAATGTTCTCTGATTTACGTTCTCGTGTTTGGCTGTACCATGCCGAACTTCTTGTGACCGAAGGATAACTTGTTTTTCCTTTCTTTTTTTCCTCTCTTTTTTGTAGAGCACTCTTTGCCATGTAGTGTACCTTTTTCTCCATTCTAGGGGATTCAATCCTCTTGTTGACTATACGCCTCCATATTCCCAAATTAATTATTAGAATATTGTTGTGAGGGTCAAGAGAAGAGAAGTAAGAGGGCAAATTCAATGGCTTGTGTTTCAGAATGTTAATTTTATTTAGAAAAAGGTTTTGTAAGAATGGTTGGCTAGGGTTAGGCTTAAGTGTTTAAGCTTTTTGTCTAAGCAAGCGTTTCCCCTTTTTGCGCCTTAGTTTTATTTCCATTGCCTTTTATGGCTAGTTGATCTCCCTAGATCGCCCTTCGGGTTTTCAAACTAGGATATTGTGTTTTGGCCCTATCTTTTGTCTAGGTTCCTTCTTTTTGTATTTTTAGGGAATCCTAGCGGACCTTATTTTGTAACCCTAACTTTTGCCTAGGCTACCCTTTATTTTTTTTCGGGTATCCTACCGGGTTGACCCTATCTTTTGCGTAGCCCCCTTAGTGGGTTTCCTACCAGGTATTTTGCCCTTTTCTTTTTGGCCTTTGGCTTCTATGGTTTTTTTTTGTGTATTTATTTTTTTTCACAATATTGGCGAAGCATGACTTTCTTTATGGTGAGGTAAAGCCTTGTTTGGTGCCTCTAATCAACTAGTTTGATTGTAATGGCAATGGCGAATTTTGGTTATTTGGATGCACTTTTTATTCTTCTTTTTCTTTTTCTGTTTACTTACACAAGGTTATTGTGAGGTCTAGTTAGACATAGCAAGAAGAGAAGCAGATAGTAAGAAGTATTCTTTATTAATTAATAAGGGAATATGTGCCCTAAAATGCCTGGGGGTCGGGCTGGCCCCGGGGGATAGTCTCTAACAATCATGGGGTTTACATCCCTTAAATGAAGAAAAAGATCTCCTAATGACTAGGGTAGCTCTTGACGCTTGCACTCCTCCACTTCGGAAAATTTGCTTGAGTGTGCAGCGGGAGACTTCCCTTAAATGCATGTTTTAAGAAAACGATGCTTATTGAATGAATGTGAGTGTTTATTTTCTATTTATCATGTTTTGTATGATATTTGCGTATTTTTTTGAAAAATAAAGTACCTATATGAGTGTAATATTTTTGAACAGGGTCCCATTTATTGTTTTGGAATCGAATTTTTTATTTGATTTTTATTTTTATTTTATAGCCTTTTATCTCTTCTGTCGGACTGCGTGGCTACTTAGCTTACAAAGAACCTAGAACCAGGCTAGCTAAAAGGCAGACTGTCCGAGATAAAAAAAATGTCTTTATGCGAAAGGATTATTTAGTGTCCCCTATCTCTTCTGTCGGACTGTGTGGCTACTTAGCTTACAAAGAACCTGAAACTAGGCTAGCTAAAAGGCAGACTGTTCGAGATAGGGGTGTTTATTGCAAAAAATGTTTTTTGTGATTTTTCTGTTGTTTGGTTATGCTATGCAACAGACAAATGCAACAAACAGATGCACACACAATTCGATCATCCACGAACGGGCAAGAAGTCGTTTTAATCACGAGGTAGGGTTTTCCTGCAGAAAAGTGCATTGGTGAAGGTAGGTTCTAACTGTTCTCACCAAGGCTAAGGCCCCCAAGGTGCCCCCATTATAGGGTCCCCATTCTCCAGCCTTCCGACCATGCTTAACACTAAGGCCATAGTCAGTCTTTGTGCCAAAAGAGGAAGGTTATCACCTTGAGTGGTGGTTTCTGATCACACTGGTGGGCACAAGGCCATCCCTATAGCGAACCGTACCTACCACCCACTCCCTATGGATTTCTCACTTGCCCCCGGGTATAGAGGGAACTGTGGTGTCCAAGGGTTTGTGTACAGTTTGTATTTCAAACAATTGCGTAAGTATAAACAGACAACAATTATTAAAGCCAAGCATTAAAACATGTTATAATACAAGGTAGGGTAAAAGCGTAATTTTCTTGGTTTATTTACTTTAGGCTAGCCCATCACTAAATGGGATCAACTCTCTAGGCTTCCCCAGTGAAGTCGCCATCTATCGCCGCCATCAAAACGAGGCGGTCGGAGCGACACGATGGTTTCGACTTTCCTGTTTTCGCGTTTCTATTGGTGTGGTTACAACGCCTTTAGGTTGTCTGATAACCGGGCTGAACCTAGGGGCGAGGTTTTTGAAAAGACGCTCTTGGATTGTCCGATAACCAGGCTAACCCAAGAACTAACTTTGAATGGTTCTTTTGGAGTCACCACCGATGTTTTTATCGGAAACATCAGAAAAGGAGTAAAAAGGCGTTGGTTTTCGAAAATCCAACTTTGGTCATTAGAACCAGAGTTGGGTAAGGGAGTTAGTTACATGTAAGGGAAGTATTAGTTCCCTTACGACGCCCCTTTCGGGTTCCCTGTGATATGCCAACTACTTTAAATGAATAAACCGGTGAAAATACGCTTTTACCCTTTATTTGCGAAATTTTAAAATTACGACTACATGGCCCCAATATCTATTGCATAATTAAAAATAAAGCGGTAAAGGAGAGAGAAAGCGTGTAGAAACCTCCGAGGCAAGCTTTCTATTAGTTTCTTGAAAACTAGGGTTCTTTTTGGCAGCCCTTCACTCTTTACAGCATCGGAATCTCTCAAAAATGCTATAAAAACTCTAAAAAAGTTCTCAGAAACTCCGGAAATGCATCGGAGGGATTCTAGAGAGAGAATTTGAGGAGGTGACTAGAGAGAGAATGGAAGAACTGTGTGAAATGAGGGAAATGATGTGGCTATTTATAGTGATTCGAGCCTGTCAGGTCGAGACGGCCGTCTCGCCTTGTAGAAATGTCGAGACGGCGGTCTCGCCAAACGAGATGGCGGTCTCGCCACTTTCGCAAGGCAAGACGGCGGTCCCGAATCCGAGACGACGGTCTCAACCCTAAAAGGCGAAAATCCTTATTTACATGCCGAAAATCCCTCCTATTATAATATGGGGCCTAATAGTCTCTCCTAATGGCTTCTTAGGCTTCATCCATCTTCAAAAAGGAGGTCTTCTGGTCTTTATTATGAGGCCGGACAAGTTTTGGGGTCTACAGTAATCTATAAAACATTCAATCTAGTGGAACTCAGCTGGAATTTCGCTGGGAACTGGACGTAGCCCTGAGATTGGGTGAACTAGTATAAATCTTGGTTGTATCTTTCTAAAGCTTTCTCTCTTTAATTTTGTTGTTGTCTTTATTTTGATTGTTTGCTTTGTTTGATTCAAGAATTGGTCAGAACTCTTAATCTTTGAAATAGATAATCTGTAAATTGCGAAAATCTTTCGAAGATCAATTCACCCCCCTCTTGATCTCAGCCTACTTTTCTAACAAAATTGCCTCAAGAAAGAACTATGAAAAACTCCACAAACTTGCGAGGTTCTTTCTTGAAAATAGCTATTATGATTACTTGATTGATTGCTCAAAAGTGTATTTTAAAACATTGAATCAAATCTGTTTATATAGAGATTTATTTTAACTGCTGGTTTAATTAATCTGTTAAAACAATCTTTTAATTTGTTAAAATGTTCTTGATTATTTTCCATCTTTATTTTAACTTATGTGACAACATTTTAATCGATTAAAACAATTAACAAAAAGTCCCTTAAGTTGTTTTAATCGATTAATTCACAATTTAATCGATTAATATTCTGCCAAAAACTTTCACAAAACTTTCTAAGTGATTTTAACTGATAACAACAAGTTTTAATCGATTAAAACAATTAGCAAAAAGTTCATTAAGTTGTTTTAATCGATTAATTCGATTTTACATCAATTAAAATTATTTTGATCGATCATTTTTTAGATTACATCGATTAAAACTTATTCTGATCGATCATATATGAGATTACATCGATTAAAAATCATTTCAAGTGGTTTTAATCAATTATTTTGAAGTTATATCGATTAAAATACTTCCATAACACTTTTCAAAACATCTTAAGTGATTTTAATCGATTATTTCGAATCTATATCAGTTAAAACACTGGTAGAAGGTTTTCAAAAACTCCTTTAATGAAAATAATCGATTAATTCGAAAGTGAATCGATTAAAACAGTTCGAGTGAATGTTTTAAATGGTTTTAATCGATGATTTCGAAAACCTATCAGTTAAAAATTTGTCATGTAAGTTTTAAGAACATTTTAATTGATAAAGCTCATATAATATTAGTTAAATCAATTTCTTAAAAAGAATTTAACCGATTGCTTTGGTTTTTAACATATTAAAAACGTATTTAGATGCATTTTGAAATTCTTTGAAATGATGAAACCTCATGCAGCTGAGAGATATGAATGATTATATCTATGTATAGATGCATACTCACTAATCACTCTACCCTTTAACCCAAGTAGCCTTTGACTTCATCAAATCCACAAGATCTTCAACTTATCAAATGATTCAATAAGATCTTCATCACTTTCAGTCTCCCCCTATTTGATGAAGACAAACATCTCTTTGAAAGATCTTGATCTGCAAAAGAAATTACTTGGATATATAGATTAGTGAGTATTCAAGATTAATCATTTCTTCCTCTAGATTAGTGAGTATTAAAAAATTAATCATTTCTCCCCCTTTGACTTCATCAAAAATAGGGAAGAGAGGGATAAAACAAGCAATATGCATAGTATGTAATGATAACAAAATTTATTTTTAAAACAACAGTATAATCACAGAGAAAAAGAATACCAATGAGATGTATTATTCATTTAAGAATCAATTAAAGTTTATTCAAACTTATCTTCGTTAACAAGTTTGTAATGAATACAATAGACATGTGTAAAGATAAGGGAACCTTGCTTTAGTAGTATGTTACAAGAAAAACCATTAACTAAAGCCTTTAATTTCCTTTGCAGAATAATAATTGATTAAAAACAGGACATAATCGATTAAATTGATCTTATTAATGATTTTAATTGATACAGATGATGATTTAATCAATTAAAATAGGAATGATAGATGCACATTAAAATCCTGATAGCATTTAATCGATTAAATCGAAATTTAATCGATTAAAATAGTACGAATAGTAGTATTATAAGTGAAATTAATCGATTAAAGCTGGTTTATATCAATTAAAACATTCAGAAATGAGAATTAAGTGATGTTTGATGCATCTAAGATTCCTAATTCAGTTGGGATTTTATAAAAGTGATCACGAGCAAGAGGTTTTGTGAATAAATCAGAGATCAAGATTTAAGCAAAAATCTGCACAAAACCAAAATGTTACATCTCAATTTGGTGAATTTAATAAATCAATTTTAGTTGATACAAATCCATAACCTATAGTTTTTAATCGATTTCATCATAAAATAATCGATTAAAATGATACGAATTGTCTATGTAAATGTGCCTATTAATGAATTTAATCGATTAAAATGATTTTTTATCAGCTAAAACTATCAGAATGTGTTATCTAGGATCTCTAATTCAATTCTAATTTCACATTAACATACCTACATTATATTTAAGGATGTTCAAGGTCAATTACCAGTTAAAATTACAGACCAACAAGATTAAAATAAAGAAAATAACTCATAAAAGAAATTTATGATAGAAAAAAAAGAACCCCTCTTGTTGATGAAATCAGTCATCCCAGTTTCCTTGATTTAATTGCATATCCTCCAATTTGGTATAAATGTCAGCAATCTGATTTCCTAGGTTGGAGAATTGTGTGTTGGTTTGCTGGAAGTGCTGGTAGGTCATTTACATGTGTTTCCTTTTATTTTCTTGCAATAAGGCCATTTGAGAGAGCATGGTTTGTTCAAACTATGAGAGTGGAGTTCCACGGTCAGCTTACTCTATGTCTGGTATGATCTCCATGTTCTCATAAGAGGTTTGACTACCAGTGGACTCAAGAACCTCAGCAGCAACCGAAGAAGAAGGAATCTAACCTTAATCAGCTTCTTCTTCATCTTCATCCTCATCTTCGGACATCCCAGCATCATTCTTTGCGATCCATTCTCCATCAATTTTGATAAATCCCATCTTCCGCAGAGTGGAATCATCAATATTATTGGAGGCCTTTGGAGTTTCCGCATATTCTCCTACAAGATCTATTTCAAAGTATCTTAAAAATTGATTAATTAACATAACATATGGCAGTTTATAATCAGCCAATCTTTTTTCTTTTATCATGTGATCCTTGATAACAAAAATCCAGTTTACACGAATACTATTTTCAATGTAATACATGAAAGCTAAGTCACCCTCATTGAGTAAAGCATGATTACTCCCCCTTGGAGTAAGCATCCAAGAAATGATGAAGGCAAGAATTCTCGGTTCAAGTTCCATCTTCCCAGCGTTAAGAGTTCAACTGCGGAAAAATTGAATTTTGTTAAAATCAGGTAACTCTACAGTGTTACCTCTGGATACCTTTACACCAACATCATGGAAACCAGCCACTTCTTCCCATACCTCGGGCGTGATCACCATACTTACACCTTTGACTTGGGATCTTAGTGTTGAGCCACTGACTATAAGGTTTGGATAGAAGACCCTCACAAGATCAGGATGGATGTTGCCGGTGTTCTCCAGAAAAGTCTTCAACTTTTGTCTTTTTAATTTTCTTCTTAGGGAAATAAAACCTTCTTCATCCAACCAAGCAAACTTAATGTATTTAGGAATCACTAGTTGCTTTTAGCTAAAGTTTGAAATAAAGTTGTTCATCTTGTCAATGTCTCCATGCTTCAACATGACCACCAACGCTGCCAGCAGCAGAGGAAGACTCCCCCTTATGTTTCTTCCTTGATTTTGATCTTTTAAACATCTTGTAGCAGAAATTATGATAAGAAATTTGAAAAAGATATGAAGATAAGAGGAGAAGCTGAAAGATTTTGTGTTGAACCTGGTGCTAAGAATGAAGATCGGATTTCAAATTTTTAAATTCCGAAAGACAGACACCGTTGGTTTGATAATTCTAGTTAGCCATTACACACAGGTTAGCTTCTTCATCATCAGAATTTTATGTTAATGAGGTATCATTGTCATCCCATGCTATGTATGCTTTTTTTTTTCTATCTTTTCTTCTTTCTTGTCATTGTGCTTGTTCTTTTCTTAACACTCCATCCTTACATGACCCTGCTTACCACAACCATAGCACTTATAGTTAAAAGAATCAGATTTCTTTTCATACCTTTTGTGCCTTTCTTTATCTTGGATCTTTCTCTTGATAAACTTGTTGAACTTTTTGACCAGCAATCCAAGATTCTCACTTTCTTCTTCTGATTCTTGATCTTTCTCTTCAGCTTTGAGTGCTATGCTCCTACCTTTCTTTTCAGATATTTTTTACTCATTGAATTTGTTAATTTCCATCTCATGCTCTCTGAGTTTTCCAAATAAAGAGGTTGTTGTCATGATGGACAAGTATTTTGACTCTGATATTGTTGTGACCTTAGGCTGCCATGACTTGTCAAGACATTTCAAAACTTTTATATTCAATTCCTCTTTATCAAAAGTCTTACCTAAGCCCATTAGATGAATGATGATGCGAGTAAAACATTTTTGAACATCTGCAATGCTTTATCCAGTTTGCATCTTAAACAACTCATATTCCCTTATGAGAGTATGCTTTCTAGCTCTCTTCACATCAGCAGTTCCCTCATGAGTAACTTCAAGAACCTCCCACATTTCCTTGGAAGATTTGCATTGAGATACTCTGAAAAATTCATCCATGTTAAGAGCAGAAGTAATTATGTTTTTAGCAGTACAATCACTTTGAACTTTTATTTTCTCTTCATCATTTAAACTAGACCATTCTTTTGTTGTAATTAATGGACCATTAACAATTACATCCCAAACATTTCTATCAATAGATTCAATAAAGATCTTCATCCTAATCCTCCAAAATGGATAATCATGTACCACAAAACAGTAGAGTTCTATTAATAGAAGCTCCCTCGGAAAAAGGTAATTTGTTTTCGACCATGAAAGATTTGGACCAAAAGTCTTGAGTATTTTTCAAGACCCTACTCGATACCAATTGTTAGAAAAAGAGGATGCGATCAAGAGGGGGGGGTGAATTGATCTTTGAAAGATTTTCGCAATTTATAGATTATCTATTTCAAAGATTAAGAGTTTTGACCAACTCTTGAACAAAGAAATCAAACTATTCAAAGTAAGATAGTGGCGAGAATTAAAGAGAGTAAGGTTTAGAGAAATACAACCAAAATTCATACTTGGTTCACCCAATCCCAGGGCTACGTCTAGTTCTCGACCAAATTTCATCTCGAGTTCCACTTGCCGTGCGTCCGTTACGACGTCTAGGGACATCTCGAACGTTTATGCGAGCGGTCGCGAAAAGATGGTTTAGACTCGCGTTTTATGTTAAAATATGTTCATTGCTTAGAGGTGCTCAACAACTGAACTATCCTCTAATAAAACCAAGGTTTTCGAAAAGGGGTTCTTATGGAGTCGCCACCAATGTTTTGACCGTAAACATTGGAAAAGGATAAAAAGGCGTTGATTTCAATAAAAACCAACTTGGCCATTATAACCAAATTTGGGTAAGGGAGTTAGTTATGTGTGGGGAAGGTGTTAGCACCCCACAACGCCCCTTTCGGGTTCCCTATACGGATTAATTCATTAAGCAAAGATTATGAGAAATTATGCTATTACCCTATTTTATTCATACCATATTCAAAAATGGCTATCTACATGATTTTTTTTTATATTGCATACATAAAGCAATAAATAAAGCAATAAAAGAGAAGAGAAGTGAAAAGAACCTCCGTAGCAAGCTTTGTATTACAAATCTTGAACTGTGAGGATGAGTTTTGGCAATCCCTCGCTGTACAAAGACTCTCCTCCCAGAATACAATATCGACTCGACTAAATTTTAAAGAAGAATCGAATGCTGAAATATAATTCCTTAACCAATTGTTACCTTTTTAAGGCAATCGGAGAGTTCATTCGAAGTAGGGAGAGAAGACAAGTACTTGGAGTTGTCTGGGGTGTGAAAAACTGGCAAATGAGCCTCCTATTTCTAGTTTTCACAGCCTGGCAGCTTGGGACGGCCGTCCGGGGCTTGGAAATCAAGGATGAGCGTCTGGAGAGGTTGGGACGACCGTCTGGGATTTGGGACGGCCATCCCATTCAAATTTGGGACCTGAGACGTGCGTCTCAACTTTGGGACGGGCGTCCCACTTGGCAAGGGCAGCTTGGGACGGCCGTCTCACATTTGGGACGGCTGTCTCCACTTGTTTTGTCCGGCTTTTGTGTTCCGGGACCCCGTGAAGCTTTCCTTTCTTTATTCGGACGTCGATTGATGCCGATAGACGCCCGTTGAAGCTTTATCTTCATATAGGAAGTCTTCTTGGCCTTTATTGAGATGTCGGGCGAGCTTTATCTTGTTATAGGAAGTCTCCTTAGCCTTTATTGAGAGACCAGGCGAACTTTATCTTGCTATAGGAAGTCTCCTTAGCCTTTATTGAAAGGTCGGGAAAAATTAGGGGTCTACAGCTGCCCCCCTTCACTGCAGGGCTAATTTGTTGGCTTAATATGCTGACAAAATTAGTTGGTAGGGGAAGGAGTTAACCCTTTTGCCGGTTATCCTTCGAGATGCTCCTTTGCTTGATCCTCCGGATGATAAATATTTTTGATAGGTACTAACCCCTATCTGGTTTTGAGCCTTACTTTATAAGGTTGTGGTGAGTACTTACCCCCACCAGGTGCAGTCACGTATTTCACTAGACTTTTGTGGGTACCTACCCCCACTAGGTATGAATCTTGCTCTTTGCTAGATTCTGAACCATATTCCATAAGGTTCTTGTGGGTACTTACCCCCACTTGGTATGAACCTTGTTCTTAGAAGGCTTTGGTGAGTACTTACCCTCACCTGGTACGAGTTCGCATTTTGCTAAACTCTTGTGGGTACTTACTTCCAAGGTGTTCAACACTTGAACTATCCTCTAACAGAAGCAAGATATTTGCAACCCATTTTTTGTACTTGCTCTAGTGAGTATTTTACTCTACCCGATGCATTTCGCTAAGTTTTGATGAGTACCTACCCTCATCCGATACAAACCTTATTTTATAAGGCTCTGGTGGGTACCTACCCACACCTGGTATGAATCCGCATTTTTTGCTAGATTACGATGAGTACCTACCCTAATCTGGTATAAACCTTACTTTATAAGGCTACTGGTGGGTACCTACCCCCACCAGTACGAATACTGCATTTTTGCTAGATTACGATGAGTACCTACCCTCATCCGGTACAAACCTTATTTTATAAGGCTTTTGCTAGTACGAACCCTATTTTATAGGGCTCTGGTGAGTACCTACCCTCACCGGTACGAACCCTATTCTATAAGGCTCTTGTGGGTACCTATCCCCACCAGTACGAACCCTATTCTATAAGGCTCTTGTGGGTACCTACCCCCACACAGTACGAACCCTATTCTATAAGGCTCTTGTGGGTACCTACCCCCACCTAGTACGAATATGCATTTTGGCTAGATTCAGATGAGTACCTACCCTCATCCAGTACAAACCTTATTTTATAAGGCTTTTGCTAGTACGAACCCTATTCTATAGGGCTCACGGTGAGTACCTACCCTCACACAGTACGAACCCTATTCTATAAGGTTCTTGTGGGTACCTACCCCCACCAGTACGAACCCTATTCTATAAGGCTCTTGTGGGTACCTACCCCCACCAGTACGAACCCTATTCTATAAGGCTTTTGTGGGTACCTACCCCCACAGGTACGAACCCTATTCTATAAAGCTCTTGGGATGCTCTTTTCGGCATTCGGTCTTTTGATTGATGAGTAGAAACCCTCATCACGGTTTTTGGAGATGCGTTGGCGGCTTATTGTCTCTCGATCATGCGCCTATTCCATGGGGAATGATTGATATTTTTTTACTTTTACGTTTCGAGTCATCCGGTTTTACCAGGGATTCTTTGCCTTTTTGGCTTTTTCATTTTAGCCATCCTGTCTTTCGGGGATTCTTTGTTTTTGGCTTTTCTTTTAGCCATCGGGTCCTTCTTGGGATTACAGTTTTTGGCTTTTCTTTTTAGTCGTCCGGTCTTCTTGAGAATTCTGTTTTTGGCTTTTCTTTTAACCATCCGGTCCTTGCCTGGGATTCTTTTAGACGCTAGTTGAAGCTTTATCTTTATATAGGAAGTCTTCTTGGCCTTTATTGAGATTCCAGGCGAGCTTTATCTTGTTATAGGAAGTCTCCTTAGCCTTTATTGAGAGACCAGGCGAAATTCATCTTGCTATAGGAAGTCTCCTTAGCCTTTATTGAAAGGTAGGGCAAAATTAGGGGTCTACACCACTAAATTGAATGTTTTACAAATTACGAGATACCAATCACACACCCAATCTACCACAAGACCCAAATTCCGAGATCTTGCACCTAAACCTTCACCAAGAACCAAATTCCAGTTCTTGAACCAACCTGCAGACCAAATTCTAGCTACGAGAACCGAGTGTCCAACAATTCTAGACACCCAAAATACGAGTAAAGAAATGTAAAGAAATAAAGAGAAGAAACTAGGACAATCAAACTCGAAGTATGCAGCTTCTACAAAATGAGTTTCTTTTCACCAAAAGAATGCAAAATTTCCTCAAGAAAGAACTCTGAAAAACTCCACAAACTTGCGAGATTATTTCTTGAAAATAACTCTTATGATTGCTTGATTGATTGCTCAAAAGTGTATTTTAAAACTTTGAATCAAATCTATTTATATAGAGATTTATTTCAATTGCTAGTTTAATTAATCTTTTAAAACAATCTTTTAATCTGTTAAAATTGTTAGAAAAGGAGGTTGAGATCAAGAGGGTGGGTGAATTGATCTTTGAAAGATTTTCGCAATTTATAGACTATCTATTTCAAAGATTAAGAGTTCGACCTATTCTTGAATCAAGCAAAACAAACAATCAAAATAAAGGCGACAACAGAATTAAAGAGAGTAAGGTTTAGATAAATACAACCAAGATTTATACTTGGTTCACCCAATCTCAGGGCTACGTCCGGTTCTCAACCAAATTCTAGCTGAGTTCCACTAGATTGAATGTTTTACAGATTCATGATTCCAACCACACACCCAATCTACCACAAGAACCAAAATTCTAGTCCTTGCACCTAAACCTTCACCAAGAACCAACTTCCAGTTCATGAACCACCCTGCAGCCAAATTCTAGCCGGAGAAACCGGTGCCGCACTTCTCGACAACCACAATACGAGTAATAAAATGTAAAGAAACAAAGAGAAGAAACTAGAACACTCAAACCCGGATTATGCAGCTCCGGAAAATGAGTTTCTTCACAAAAGAAATGCAAAAATTGCCTCAAGAAAGAACTTTGAAAAACTTACAAAACTTGCGTGATTCTTTCTTGAAAGTAGCTCTTATGATTGCTTGATTGATTGCTCAAAGGTATGTATTTAAAAGACTCAAGCAATCCTTGTTTATATAGAGGATTGTTCTAGCTTCTTGGTTTAATTAATTTGTTAAAAAATCCTTTAATCTGTTAAAAGTCTTGAATTAATTTGTTAAAACTTCTTTTAATCTATTAAAATGTTCTTGATCATTTTCAGATTTGTTTTAAGCTGATGCAACATCATTTCAATCGATTAAAACACTTTGTAAAAAATCCCTTAAGTTGTTTTAATCGATTAATTCACCTTTTAATCAATTAAAATACTGCCAAATGTTTTCATAAAACTTTCTAAGTGATTTTAACTAATAACAGATCTGTTTTAATCGATTAAAACACTTTATAAAAAATCTCTTAGTTATTTTAATCGATTAATTCACATTTTAATCGATTAAAATCCTTCTAAATATTTTCATAAAACTTTCTAAGTGATTTTAATCGATAACACATCAATTTGTTAGACAAATGGCATCTAAAGGGGGTGAATAGATGCACAAATTAAAATTTTATTTGTGAGTCAATAATTTGTTTGAACACAAATAAAGCGGAAGCGATAATATAATCGGGAAAAGAGAAAGAGATAAGGGAAAGAGAAGAGCACACAATGATTTATACTTGGTTCGGGTATAGCCAACCCTACATCCAGTTCCCGAGTAAACTTTTAACACAAGAGTCAATTCACTATCTTTCAAATTCAGTTTACAAATTACAATCAACTCGACGAGAAGAACCGATAAAAAGTAAACTAATTAAAAAGACAATCACTTCCTTAGAAACCCACTAAGGATGAACACCTCCCTAGAATCCCACTAGGGATGAACACCTCCTCCGAACAAATCAAATGATGAAAAAAACACCTCCTTAGAATCCCATTAAGGATGAACACCTCCCTAGAATCACACTAGGGATGAAAACCTCCTTTGAACAAATCAAAGGATGAAAACAACTCCTTAGAATCCCACTAAGGATGAACACCTCCCTAGAATCACACTAGGGATGAAAAATACCTCCTTTTCATCAATACAAAAAGGATAAAGGTAATAAAAATAAGAACGAGACACACACGGGTAATGGAGACAACAAATTGTAGAAGCACTGTAGAATGCCAATCTCCAAGAACAAGTGTGATTAACAATGAAATCACGAAGCGGTAGAGAAGAGGGTTTTCTCAAAAGGTGTAAAATATCTCGTTACCTTGCTCATAATTCTTTTCTCAAAACTAATTGAATGTAAATTGTATTTTTGAATTACTGTAATTGTGTGTTTTTGATTTTTCATCAAAACTTAATTAAATAGAAAAATATCATCAGAAAATGGCCATTGGACATTAATAATATCATAGAGAAAATCGGGATGTATTCAAAAACATTTATTCTTTAAAACAGATATATTTTTCAAATTTGAATTGCCATAATTGATTATATTACCAGTATAATCAATTATGATAGAGAAAATCATTTTTCCATTTCGATGCATCATGATTAATTATGACAGTGAAAAATATCATGTTATAAATTTTATCACACTTGTGCTTTGGAGGCTTATGCATAATATTACTTCATCAACTTGTACCTCCATATCCAGCATTCTAAGACTATATCTAGTCTTTAGGAATCATCTTAGGCTTGCTTGAATCATCATCTTTATCAAAAACATATCTTAGGCATGTAGGGAAATGTTTCACATTTTCACCAATGTCATAAATTCAGCTTGTCCTTAATTCATCTTGAATGGTGTTGACTTGAATGTAGTTGACTGGAATCATCATCAAAATCATCTCTTGGGAATGTATGGACATTTCCTTCAATCTCCCCCTTTTTGATGATGATCGAGGAAACACCTAAAATGAATTAAAATGCTTGACTCTATATAGCCAGCTCAAGATTAGCACAGATTAGCACATATTTGTATCAAGTGTCAGAGTCTCTTAATCTCCCCCTGGATATATTAATAAAAAGACTCCCCCTAACTCATATGAGCAAAGACTTCTCTTAACTCCCCTTGTTTAATTTAGAGATAGGAAAGAATTTCACACAGATTTTAATTCATCAAAAAATCTTCCCCTGTTTCACACAGATTAATATCATCAAAATATCTCCCTGTTTCATTGATAATTATGAAAAACATTGCAATAGAAACTGAGAAAAAAATTGTACATATTAGTACATAAATCAAGGTAGAGAAGATAATGCATTACAAAGTGTCATAGAGAAGAACATCATATTAAGAAGGCAATATCTAGGATACCAAAGACAAATGAAGAGAGAGAAAGATAGGGGAATAAAATGATTATAGAGATAATGGAATGAAATGCAGTAGTTTCCCTCAATTACAGTCTTCTTATTTAGGTAGCTTTCAAATTTAAATGCACTCATATTCTAGATTTCAAATTTCAAATTTAAATTGCAACAAATTTCAAATTTCAAATTCAAATTCCAACAAATTCCAAATTTCAAATTCAAATTTCTAATCCCAAATTTCAAATTCCAATTCAAATTCAATTTCAAAAATCTCAAACTGCGAAAATTTCAAATTTCAAAATCTTAAACTACAAAATTTCAAATTTCAAAAATCTCATACTGCAAAAAAATATCAAACTGCAAAATTTCAAATTTCAAGAATCTCAAACTACAAGATTTCAAACTTTATAATTTCAAATTTTCATAAATTCAAATTTTCAAAATTCAAACTTTCAAATTTCAAAGTTGGTCAACAATCAAATTTATGTGACAGATAAGAGCAGATATTCAATATAGAGGCTTGAGAGACAATCATAAACTTATCTTTGTAATATTTCCCTGTTCATCTAGCTTGTTCTTGTATACCCATTTAGCTTCAATAACCTGCATTAATTTCTTATCCTTGATAATTACCTGCAACATCAACATACAAATCTAGGTACTCTTTAATTATTTTTGGGTCCTTAAAAATGTTAGTAGAATCACAAGTCTTTGCCAAAAGACTAAGGATTAAAAGAATATAACCATGATATAATAATCGATTATCAAAGCACCTTCAGAATCAACATAATTGATTATGACAACAAGAAAAAAATTTTGATTCTGATAATCAATTAGATGCTCAAACTATCATCTAGACATGTATAAATGCTTTTTTTCCTTTAGGAACCCATTCATATTTTCCATTAGATATGCCAAAATGTTTTATGTAACATCTATTTGATGTATGACCTAATTTCATGCGATAAAAACATGTTGGTTTTCTTTGAAAATGTCTAAATGAGTTTCTTAAAGTTTTTGAAATTGGTTTCACATCTGTTTTCCTTGACTCTTTCACAAAATTAGTTTTATGAGGTTCTACACTTTCTCTGGGTTTGTAACCAAGTCCAGCTTTGCTAGAATTCCCTCTTTGATAACCTAATGTAGAATCAAGATTTTCAGAAGATTTTGAAAACTTGCTTATTATTTTCTCTAACTTGAAAATCTCATTTTCCAAAAGATTACAATTTTCACTAGGTTTAGCAACTTCTTTATTTTTAGACAAAATTTTAAATTTCTCAACATCTTTCTTTAAGCACTCATTTTCTTTTTCAAGAATACCAACAGTATTTTCTAATGCATTAAACTTTTGCCTAAGTGCATTGTATTTCTTAGATAACTTGGTAAAACCTTCATACATATCTTGATATTCTTTAAATAACTCATCATATTTATTTAAGGAATTTGTACTACTTACCTGTGATGAGGCTTCATCATCACTTTTTGTCATCAAGCAAAGATTTGCTTCTTCTTTTCCATCATTGCTTTCGGAAGAACTCTCTTGTGTTGTGGAATAATCATTATCCTCCCAAGCAATATAAGATTTTCATTTTCTCTTATAGGTATCGTTCTTTTCTTTCTTCTTCTCTTTCATATCTTTCTTCTCTTTCTTAAGTTCTGGACAGTCTGGTTTGACATGACCAAGTTTTTCACATTCATAGCAATGGAATTTATTTGTTTTCTCCTTCCTTTGCTATCTCTTTTTCCTGTTCTTCATAAAGCGAGAAAATTGTTTAACAAAAACAGACATATCGGAATCGGAAAACTTACCTTCATTTTCGCTTTCGTCTTATGAAGATTTTTCTACTTTTAGAGCTATCGTCTTGGCTTAATTCTGTTCACCATTGTTTAACCTTTGTAGCTCCATCTCATGTTCTCGTAGCTTTCCAAATAGAGTAGCAATATTCATTTTTGTGAGATCCTTTGATTCTGTAATAGCAGTGACCTTTGGTTGCCAATTATTGTCTAAGGATTTTAAGATCTTTGTGCTCAACTCCTCATTGTCAAAACTTTTTCCTAATGCTTTCAAGTGATTTATTATATGTGTGAAGCGTGTCTAGAAATCCATGATGCTTTCATTTTGCTGCATTTGAAATAATTCATACTCCTGGATGAGTGTGTTCTTACGTGCTCACTTTACTTCATTTGTTCCTTCATGTGTTACTTCAAGAGTGTCCCATATTTCTTTTTCCGTCTTGCATTATGAGACCCTAAAAAATTCATTATGAGTTAAGGCAGAAACAATAGCATTTCAGGCTCTTACATCATAATGGGCACGCTTGTGAAACACTTGTTGGATTTGATGAAGACATATAAAGTTTAGAGAGTTTATTTTGTGGGTGTGTAGATAGATAGGTTATAGGTTTAGAATTTAATCTCTTGATAGTTTAATAGATCTTGTGATAAGTGCCTTGAAATGATGCATCTCATTGAACTTATTTTACTGCATGAAAAACAAACCGTTAAGCATTAAAAGAACAAACTAAGTTTTTCAATCTATTAAAAGAAGTTTTCAATCTGTTAAAATCACTTAACATAGGAAGTGTTCATATATAGTCGAAATTTTAATTGATTGAATCGCAGAATCAACAGGTTAAAAAGTTCTTAATGATTTTTCAAATATTAAAGGTTTTTCATTTTCAATTTGTTGAAATTAGTTTTAATCTGTTGAAACAGAGAGATCATTTTTTTTCTAAGGTATCACAGGATTTCAATCTGTTGAAATATCTTTTAATCGATTGAAATAGAGAGCAACCATTTTTTTTCTAAACTGTTTCAATCCATTGAAAACTCGAATTAATCGATTGAATGAGTTTTTAAATAAAATCAATCGATTGAAACGTCGTTTTAATCGATTGAAAAACATTCTGATCGATCACAACTTAATTCTGATCGATCATAACTGATTCTGATCTATCATATAGATATTCTGATCGATCATAACTGATTCTGATATGTCATATAGATATTTTGATCGATCATATGCTACTCTAAATCAGTTTTAATCAATTTAATCATTCAGTTTCTCTCTTTTATTCTATAAATACAGTTTTAATTTCTCTTTTGAAATACACAATTTGGAAAACAATTGAAAGCAATCTTAGAGCTCTCATATACGTGCCTCTCTCTGTGCATTCATAAACTTTTCATATCATAAGGTGTTTAGATCAAGATTGTTGAAAGATCATCAAAGTGAGAAAGTTCTGAGTTAGAATTGCTTCTGGACTTCTATAGTGTTAAAGCTGCAATCCAGGTTTATTCTTTCTTATTTACTTGTATAAAGTGTAATTGTGTAGATTGGGTTTGAATCTGCACTGGTTACATTAACTGACTTTGGTTACTGGGTGGTTATTCAAGAGTTTATCTTGTGGGTTTGTGAGATAGTTCTTGGGGTAGATTGGTGTATATCTACTGGTTGTAATTTTCACTTGGAATTAGTGGAACTTGGAAAATTTGTCAAGAACTGGATGTAGCTCTAGGAAAGAGTGAACCAGTATAAACTTTTGTGTTGAATTTCTGCTTTCATCTCTTTACAATTCTTGTTTATATTCTTGCTTTGTTTAAAACTAAATCTGCTGAACAAAAGATTGAAAAAGATTAATCATTCTTCCAAAGGAAAGTGTGTTTTTCGAAAAAGTTTTATAAAGTTCAATTCACCCCCCTCTTGAACTCAACCATTAATTCTTACAGCTTGTTTTCATCCGGCGTCCATTGATCAAAATGTTAGAAAAGTAGTTTTAGATCAAGAGGGGGGGTGAATTGATCTTTGAAAGATTTTCGCAATTAACAGATTATCTATTTGTAAAAATAAGATTTCAGATCTGTTCTTGAATCACAAAGCAATCAATCAACAATAAACGCAACAACAAAATTAAAAGAGGAGAAAGGTTTAGAAAGATATCACCGATGTTTATACTGGTTCACCCAATACCAGGGCTACGTCCAGTCTCCAGCCAAATTCCAGCTAGGTTCCACTAGATCAAATGTTTTACAGATTACAATCTTACACTTAATCTATCACAAGAACCACAATTCCAGTTCCTACACCTAACCTTTCACCAAGAACCAAATTCCAGTTCTTGACAACCTCTACAGCCAAATTCCAGCTGCAGAGAAACCAGTGCCCACAATTCCAGGCACCAAACAATACAAAAAGAATGTAAGGAAATGAAAAGAAGAAACTAGAATGCTCAAACCAGTTTTATGCAATTCTGCAGTGTGTTTCTTCTCCAAAAGAAAGCAATTTGCCTCAAGAAAAATTTCAAAGAACTTTACAAAAACTGGCGCGAATCTTTCTTGAAAGAGTGCTAAAGTTTGCTTGCTTGATTGCTAAAGATTGATGTTCAATGTTGTGTTTAAAATGTTCAAGCCAAACTGTTTTTATAGAAGATTTTCAAAACTGTTGGCTTAATCAATCTGTTAAAATAATCTTTTAATCTGTTAAAAGTGTAGTTTTAATCTGTTAAAACTTCTTTTAATCCATTAAAGCGTTCTTGATTATTTAACAGATTTGTTTTAACTGATACGACAACGTTTGTATCAATTAAAACTCTTTACAAAAAATCTTCTAATTTGTTTTAATCGATTGTTTCGTGATTCAATCGATTAATATACTGCAAAACTTTATTGTAAAATTTTCCAAGTGATTTTAAGTGATAAAAATAAGTTTTAATCGATTAAAACGCTGTGTAGAAACTTTCTAAGTTGTTTTAGTCGATTGAAACGTGTTTTAATCGATTGAAAAAGTTCTGATCGGTCATAACTCAATTCTGATCGATCATATCTGATTCTGATTGGTCATAATTGCATTATGATCGATCATCCTGAACACTAAGTGGATTTAATCGATTAAAACCAAGTTGTATCGAATAAAATACTGTAAAAACACTTCTCTTAACATTTTAAGTGAATTTAATCGGTTATTTCAAAGCTTTATCAGTTAAAACACTGACAGAAGGTTTTCAAAACTTTCTTTAATGAAAACAACCGGTTATTTCGAAATTATATTAGTTAAAAACTTGTTTAAGAAAACTTTTGTTAAAATACTTTGTTTTTAACTGCTTAAACATTTTTAGAGGCATTTTACAAAATCTTTTAAGTGAAGAAACCTCATGCAGCAAAAAAGATCAAAATGATTATACCTAAGTATAGCTGCGGACACACTAATCTCTCTACTCTTTTATCTAAGTGACTGTTGACTGCTACAAAGTTGACTTTGACTTTATCTTTGACTTCATCAAATCAACCAGATCTTTGTTAGAGTATTTCAATAAGATCTTCATCACTTTCAGTCTCCTCCTATTTGATGAAGACAAACACCACTTTGAAAAAATAACTCTGCAAGAGAAGTCACTTGATAATACAGATTAGTGAGTAATAAAGAAATGAATTATCTTCCTATTTCTCCCCCTAAATTGTTGCTTCCTAAATAAAGAATTAGTTCTGATCAAAAGTAAAGCAACTATTCTCCCCCTTTTGACTTCATAAAAAAAAATAGGGAACAGAAGAGAAATAATGCAAATGTATGTAATAAGTTTGAGATTTTGAAAATTGAGAAAAAAATGAATACGATATCTTACTCATGTAAAGATCAATCAAAGTTGATTCAAACTTATCTTCATTAACACGTTTGTAATGAATACAATTAACACGTGTAAAGATAAGGGAATCATGCTTTAGTAGCATGTTACAAGAACAACCATTAACTAAAGCATTTAATTTTTCTTTCCAGAATAAAAATCGATTAAAAACAGGACAAAATCGATTAAAAAGTTCTTGTTTAATGATTTTAATCGATTGAAATAAAGGTTTAATCGATTAAAACAGTGAAGGACTTCGAAAGTATGAAACATAAGTGCATTTAATCGATTAATTCGACATTTAATCGATTAAAACAGTAAAGAAAAATGCTGTATAAATTCTTTTAACTGATTTAAAAGATTTTTTATTGATTAAAACAACCAGTTTTGCAAACTAAGGAATGTTTGATGCATCTAAAATGCCTAATTCAGTGCAAATTTTGAAAAACCGATCACGAGCAAGAGGTTTTGTAAAAATATCTGCTAGTTGTTTTTCAGTTTCTATAAAGAAGATTTCGCAATCACCTTTCAAAACATGATCTCTAATGAAATGATGTCTTATTTCTATATGCTTTGTCCTAGAATGTTGGATTGGATTTTTAGTTAACATAATAGCACTAGTATTATCACACAAGAGAGGAATTTTTCTGAGAATTAAACCATAATCCTCAAGTTGTTGTTTGATCCAAAGAGATTGAGCACAACAACTCCCAGCTGCAATGTATTCGCTCGGCTGTAGAAAGAGCAACACATGACTGCTTTTCTTGTGCCATGAAATTAGACTACTTCCAAGGAGATGACAGGTTCCATCGGTGCTTTTCCTATCAAGCTTACAACCTGCAAAATCGAGTCGAGTATCCAACTAGATTTAGTTTTGACTCACCTGGATACCATAACCCAACATTTAAGGTTCCTTTGAGATATTTGAGGATCCTTTTTGCAGCAGTAAGATGAGACTCTTTTGGTGCAGATTGGAACCTGGCACACATACACACATTGAACATAATGTCAGGTCTACTTGCTGTTAAATATAGCAAAGAACCAATAAGCCCTCTATATTTAGTTTCATCAATAGATTTTCCTTTTTCATCAGAGTCAAGATAGCAATTTGTGGACATAGGTGTTGATTCCTCCTTGCAGTGTTCCATCTCAAATTTCTTTAAGAGTTCTGTGCAGTATTTGGATTGATGAAGAAAGCTTCCTTCTTGAAGTTGTTTAACTTGTAATCCAAGAAAGTAGTTAAGTTCCCCCATCATAGACATCTCAAACTCTCCCTGCATATCTTTGATGAAATCTTTACATAAAGACTCATTAGTAGCTCCAAATATGATGTCATCAACGTATACTTGAACCAGAATTACATCATTATTCAATTTCTTTAGAAATAAAGTTTTGTCAACCAAACCTCTTTGATAGCCCTTTGAAATAAGAAAGTTACTTAACCTTTCATACCATTGTCTTGGGGCTTGTTTGAGACCATACAGAGCTTTCTTCAATCTATAAACATATTCTGGATGAATATGATCTTCAAACCCAGGTGGTTGAGTAACAAAAACTTCTTCATTCAAGTAGCCATTCAAGAAAGCGCTTTTGACATCCATTTGAAATAACCTGAGATTTTTAATTGCAGCATAGGCAAGTAATAGTCTAACAGCTTCTAATCTAGCCACTGGAGCATATGTTTCATCAAAATCAATTCCTTCTTGCTGATTATACCCTTTAGCCACCAATCTAGCCTTGTTTATGGTTATTATGCCATTTTCATCCATTTTATTCCTAAAAACCCATTTTGTTCCTACAATATTGGCATTATCTGGTTTTGGAATTAATTCCCATACCTCAATTCTTGTAAATTGATTTAATTCATCATGCATAGCATTAATCCAATTATTATCCTTTAAAGCATCACATATGTTTTTAGGTTCAATTTGTGATACAAATGCCATGTGATTGCAAAATTTATTTAGAGATCTTCTAGTGGAAACTCCCTGATTTGTTTCACCAATGATGTTGTCTATTGAAAGATTTCTTGGAGTTTTCCATTCCTTGGGCAGTTCCTCTTCAGTTTCTTCAATTTCTTCAACCTGTTTTTGAGAAACTGTTGATTCTGGCAGTTTTAACTGATACATCTTATCAGTTAAAATATCTTCTTCTGTACTATATTCAGAAACATTCTGCACATTTGGGTTAGTTTCATCAAATGTAACATGCACAGATTCTTCTACAGTTTTTAGCCTTTTGTTAAAGATTCTATAAGCATGGCTATTTAATGAATATCCCAAGAATATACCTTCATCTGATTTGAAATCAAATTTTCCAAGATTTTCTTTTCCATTGTTTAAGACAAAAACTTTACTTCCAAATACTCTAAAATAGTTTATGTTAGGCTTTTTACCTTTGAATAATTCATAAGGAGTTTTCTTAAGAAAGGGTCTAATTAAAACACGGTTTAATACATGGCAAGTAGTGCTAACGGCATCAGCCCAAAAATATTTTGGTAATGCTTTCTCATTAAGCATTGTCCTAGCAAGCTCTTCAAGAGAACGGTTTTTCCTTTCAACTACACCATTCTATTGAGGAGTTCTAGGAGCAGAAAAATTATGCTTGATACCATGTTTATCACAAAATTTATTGAATTTTTCGTTTGAAAATTCTCCCCCATGATCACTTTGAATACAAGAAATAAAATAGCCTTTTTCATTTTGAATTTGTTTCGCAAATTTCTTAAACAAATGGAAAGTATCAGATTTTAATTTCAAAAACAATGTCCAGGTAAATCTTGAGTAATCATCTACAATAACCAGTGCATATAGATTTCCTCCTAAGCTCAGTTCTAGAAGGACCAAAGAGATCCATGTGCAAAAGTTCAAGAGGTCTAGATGTTGAAACAATATTTTTCTGTGAGAAAGAATTTTTGACCTGTTTCCCCTTTTGACATGCATCACATACTTTGTCTTTCACAAACTTGAGTTTAGGTAACCTAACTACAAGATCTCTAGAAATCAATTTGTTTAGATGATTCATATGAATATGAGCTAACCTCCTATGCCATAACCAGGAATCATTCTCTTTAGAAATTAAGCAACAGTTCTTAGCAGAATTAGTATCTAACATGTAAATATTGTTGATCCTCTTACCAGGTAATCATTACACTGCTCAGATCGATATGATAGTTTGACATTGATTTTGCCCAAAAACAACTTTGTGTCCTTTATCACACAGCTGGCTAATACTAATCAAATTATGTTTTAAACCCTCAACATATAAAACATTGTTAATAATACCTGATTCTGCACATTTGATGTCACCTATTCCAAGAATTCTTCCTTTATTATTATCACCATAGACAACAGTCCCACCATTCTTTAGTTTAAGATTGCAAAATTTTATAATATCACCTGTCATGTGTTTGGAACAACCACTGTCAAGGTACCAGAGATCTTCACTTTGTTTCTCCTGAAATGAAATTAGTATAGTTGCAGTACAAAATGATACAGTATTGAAATAAACAATTAATTTTACACTGGAAGTATAATTTTAATCGATTAATTTGATACTCAATCGATTAATCAAGTTCTGGAGAGAATGTATCAGAATAATAATCGATTTAAACGAGGAATAATCGGTTAATTTTATCCTGTTTAATGATTTTAACTAATATGAATCCATTTTAATCGATTAAAACAGTTAAACTATATTTCAGAGAACATTTTAATCGATTAATTCGCATTTTAACCGATTAAAACTGTATGGACAGTTCTTCTGGTATGCTCTGTAAATGATTTTAACCGATTGAAATAGTTTTATATCAATTAAAATACTCAGTCCATGAATGCAGAGACAAAATTCGCTGATTTGATACACAAGGACTTCCAGATTTTGTTCCTGCAAAACAGATTAGGCATATTTCTGGTACCCTTTAAAATTACTGGGTCCAATTATGTTATATGAAGTGAATTTTTGAGAATCCACTTCATTCTACCTTTAGGTATGGCATATTTCTTAATTCTACAATGTTTAACAGAATGCCCTTTTTTCATGCAATAAAAACATTTAACAAACGGAGACGAAACAAATTTACTATATGCAAAATAATTTTTAAATGCTCTGGTTTTCTTTCCAATAGACGGTGTAAAACCTATGCCACCACGGTCAATAACTAATTTCTGAGAATCAAGTATCATATCAAGACTAGTCTTTCCTTGTGCTAGTTTAGATGCAGTTTTTATTAAGTATGATAATCTTTTTTGTAACTCAGGACAGTTTTTACAATCTTTAGCATTACACATGCAATCAGAATTATTACCTAATTCCAAATTTTCATTCTTGGTTTCTTCATCAACTATTTTCTTTTCAAGAATAGTGATCTTGTTTTCTAATAAACTATTCATGCTTTTTAATCTTTTGTTTTCAGTTTCTAATTTTTTTGCTACTACATGTATTTCATAAAAAGCATCTTGTAATGAACTATAATTCATAGAGTCAGAACTTACACTGGTTTTTGGTGAATCCGAGTTGACCATTAGACATATCTCTGTTGTTTCTTCATAGGTCATTTCAAGAATCTTCCACATTTGTGCAGCAGTCTGATAGTGTGCTATCCTGAAAAAATCGTTTCTGTTAAGTGCAAATATGATAATATTTTTGGCAATACAATCATCCTGGATTAATTTCTTTTCACAGTCATTTGAGCTAGACCAATCTTTGTTAATGATATCAGTTTTTTATTCAATAATATTCCAAACATTTATACTAATAGATTCAATAAAGATCTTCATCCTAATCTTCCAAAAAGGATAATCTGATCCACAAAACAGTGGAGGTCTATCAATACAAGCACCCTCAGAAAATTTGTTTCCAACCATGGATCAAAGAACTTGAATAACTCTCAAGAACCTCGCTCTGATGCCAATTGTTAGAAAAGTAGTTTTAGATCAAGAGGGGGGGTGAATTGATCTTTGAAAGATTTTCGCAATTAACAGATTATCTATTTGTAAAAATAAGATTTCAGATCTGTTCTTGAATCACAAAGCAATCAATCAACAATAAACGCAACAACAGAATTAAAAGAGGAGAAAGGTTTAGAAAGATATCACCGGTGTTTATACTGGTTCACCCAATACCAGGGCTACGTCCAGTCTCCAGCCAAATTCCAACTGGGTTCCACTAGATCAAATGTTTTACAGATTACAATCTTACACTTAATCTATCACAAGAACCACAATTCCAGTTCCTACACCTAACCTTTCACCAAGAACCAAATTCCAGTTCTTGACAACCTCTACAGCCAAATTCCAGCTGCAGAGAAACCAATGCCCACAATTCCAGGCACCAAACAATACAAAAAGAATGTAAGGAAATGAAAAGAAGAAACTAGAATGCTCAAACCAGTTTTATGCAATTCTGCAGTGTGTTTCTTCTCCAAAAGAAAGCAATTTTCCTCAAGAAAGAATTTCAAAGAACTTCACAAAAACTGGCGCGAATCTTTCTTGAAAGAGTGCTAAAGTTTGCTTGCTTGATTGCTAAAGATTGATGTTCAATGTTGTGTTTAAATGTTCAAGCCAAACTATTTTTATAGAAGATTTTCAAAACCGCTGGTTTGATCAATCTGTTAAAATAATCTTTTAATCTGTTAAAAGTGTAGTTTTAATCTGTTAAAACTTCTTTTAATCCATTAAAGCGTTATTGATTATTTAACAGATTTGTTTTAACTGATACGACAACGTTTGTATCAATTAAAACTCTTTACAAAAAATCTTCTAATTTGTTTTAATCGATTGTTTCGTGATTCAATCGATTAATATACTGCAAAACTTTATTGTAAAATTTTCCAAGTGATTTTAACTGATAAAAATAAGTTTTAATCGATTAATACGCTGTGTAGAAATTTTCTAAGTTGTTTTAATCGATTGAAACATGTTTTAATCGATTGAAAAAGTTCTGATCGGTCATAACTCAATTCTGATCGATCATATCTGATTCTGATCGGTCATAATTGCATTCTGATCGATCATAATTGCATTCTGATCGATCATAATTGCATTCTGATCGATCATAATTGCATTCTGATCGATCATCCTGAACACTAAGTGGATTTAATCGATTAAAACCAAGTTTTATCGATTAAAATACTGCAAAAACACTTCTCTTAACATTTTAAGTGAATTTAATCAGTTATTTCAAAGCTTTATCAGTTAAAACACTGACAGAAGGTTTTCAAAACTTTCTTTAATGAAAACAACCGATTATTTCGAAATTATATCAGTTAAAACTTGTTTAAAAAAGCTTTTGTTAAAATACTTTGTTTTTAACTGCTTTAACGTTTTTAGAGGTATTTTGCAAAATCTTTTAAGTGAAGAAACCTCATGCAGCAGAAAAGATAAAAATGATTATACCTACGCATAGCTGCGGACACACTAATCTCTCTACTCTTTTATCTAAGTGACTGTTGACCGCTACAAAGTTGACTTTGACTTTATCTTTGACTTCATCAAATCAACCAGACCTTTGTCAGAGTATTTCAATAAGATCTTCATCACTTTCACAAAAGTCTTTGAAACAGCTCCAGACTCCGTTGTTCTCAACGGAATGTAGGGACCGTTGAGTACAACATCCCAAACACCGTAATCTAGTGTTTGTAAAAATATTTCCATTCTCGCCTTCCAAAATTGATAGCCTTCTCCTTCAAATAATGGAGATCTGTTTATTGAGGTTCCTTCCCTATAAACCTGATTGATCTTTTTGAAATATCTTATCTAACCAAGCTCTGATACCACTTGTTAGACAAGTGGCATCTAGAGGGGGGTGAATAGATGCACAAATTAAAATATATGTCAAATTAAAAATTTATTTGTGAGTCAATAATTTGTTTGAATACAAATAAAGCAGAAGCGATAATATAATCAGGAAAAGAGAAATGTTAGAATCGCGCAGCGGATTGTTCGCGTGGTCGGACAAAAACCAAGAGGGGGGGTGAATTGGTTTCTTAATAAAAATTAGGTTCTCAAAATTTTCCCCAAATTTTACCGATTAAAAACTGTGTAAATGTTAATAGAGAAAGAGATAGAGTCTTACATAGGAAATTTATATTGGTTCGGATCAAAAGACCCTACGTCCAATTGCTAATCACTCAACAGAGGATTAACGCTGTCACTATAAACAAATTGTTACAATACAAATTACAATGGAAGAGATAAAGTAAAAGATGACACCTCTCTTGAAACCCACAAGAGATGAAGAACAGCTTTCCCCAGAGACAGCACAACACACAATCCACTAAGAACTCCACTTAGTGATTCTTATCGCTTCTAGCCCACACCAGGTTCCAAAAGCCCCCTTTCCTTGCAACAAACAGTTCTCTGGCACTCACAGCACTTAACTTTTGTATGGAAAGAGTTGTTCTTCTTTTTCTGAGTGCCAAAGGAGAGTTTAAGTAGGGAAATTAGGGTTTAGGATTTGGGGATTTCGAAACTAGGGTTCTTGGTAATTGGGTTTTCGAAAATAGGGTTTGTTTGAAGTTTAAAATCAGAAACAGACTGGAATAATCGATTATTTGGAGTAATAATCGATTAAAATAGAGCCAAATACGTCAAAACCCAATACTCTCTGGTTTAATCGATTATTTGGTGAAATAATCGATTATCTGTATGGAACTGTACGGAATAATCGATTATTTTGCTATTTAATCGATTAAAGCAGTGAGTTTGTACAGAAAATGGTTTTCTCACTATTTTAATCGATTATTTACCTATTTAATCGATTAAAGCCGAGCCTGAATGATAAATTTGAGCTTTTTGAAGCTTCTAAGTTACAGACTATGTACCGGCTATCTTAGATTCTATAATTACAGACTCAATCAAACTAAAACAGAGTTATTACAATACAGAAATCATCAATCTTCAATCTTCAATCTCTAAGTCTTTAAGCTCTTGGATCATCATCAAAATCAACATTCTTCATGATCATTATTTGCAACATCAAGTCCTTGAATGTTCAACAATCTCCCCCTTTTTGATGATGATCAAAATTGTCTTTTTAAAGCCCTTGTAATAACCTGTTTTATCTGTCATACTAACAAACACATTAAACATACCAGATAAAATTTAAAATTGAATATAGGCTTTAAATTTTTCTCCCCTATTTTGATTATAATCAAAAAGAACTCTGAAAGAACAAACATTAGATCACCCCCTCAAAATATGCATAATTTAGAAAAAGCTCCCCCTTAATCATAGCATGAAAGAAGCATCATATTTTATTTCATAATCATTCATCCATTACAACATCAAGACAATAACAAAAGAAAATACATAACAGAATTTAAAATTCTTCACTATCATGATCATTAAAGTGTGCATCAAATCTATTCTCTAAACGACACACTTTATCATCTACATCCGATATACGGCAAATTAACTCCTCATGCCGTACACCGAAAAGAGTGAAGAACGATTGCATCCTTTGATTCATGTCAGATAACATATCTTCCATGGATTGTCTTGTTTCTTGATGCGAAGAGGATGTTCCAACACTTTGGATTTGGGTAGAGGGAAACTTCAGCTGCTGGAGGCATATCTTCATCGGAGTCTTTAATTGCATCACCTTGATTTTGGACGTCATCTTTGTGAACATAGATGTCATTTACCCGCACCATTTGGAGATGAATCAATGTGCTTGTCTAGCATGCGGTTCAAGTTATTAGTTCGGACAACTTGTTCACCTTCGACATTGACTCCTTTATATTCAAGAATTCGGGATACAAGAAGAGCATATGGAATTTTGAATGTTGGATGACGTTTGGCCTTTAACATTGTCATTGTGACAAGAACACCCCAATCTAAAGGTTCATTATTCATTATGGCATGAATAATGCGAAGATCAATAGAAGAGCATTGGGCATGATTTGTGGCCCGGGGACATAAAATCCGGACAAGCAAATGAAGAATCATGCGTTCTTCCTTCTTCAAAGGTCCAGCATGAAGAATACGCCCAATCTCCATAGAGGGATTCGCAGAAAAGATCGATAAGCTAAGAACCTATCAAAGTCATCTAGCTCACCATAAACGTTAATAGCATCTTCTCTAATGGGGAAGTGGGCAACGTTTTCCCAAATATCATCATCTAGAATTATGGTAACCCCTTTTACACGGGATGTAGCAATTTGATCCCTAAACTTAAATCTAGAATAGAATACCCTAACTAAGTCAGGATAGTATGTACCTTGCATTTGGATAAATGGGAGAACTCCTTGAAATTCAAGAAGATTAGGAAAGTTAAATCCTCTATGAATGAATTGCTCACCAATTAGGAATTTAGGAGAAATGACGGCACGTTCCTTCCGAGTACATCGAAATTCCTGTTGACCTTCCGTATCGAAATCCATCCTTCAACGAGAATTAGGACGGGAATGAGAAGAAGATGCGAGATCTTCTTCTTGTAGGAATCTTAGGGCGAGAGGATGAGGCCATTTGAAAGAATAGATGAAGTATGAAGAAGATTTGGAGACAAGTGAGGGAATAATGAGGCAAAGAGAGTATAGATTGCAAGAAAAACTTGATTGCAAGAGTTAGAAGTGAGTATAATTGAACTAGAGGTCTCTATATATAGGGAAAATACTTCCAACGGTCATATAGAAGAGATTCCATGGCAAAATATCCGTTGGCAACGGCTAGGAGGCAAGACTGGTCGCATTTAATCGATTATATCTCAAAATAATCGATTATCTCTATATCAGACAGCTTTAATCGATTATTTCTAGCAAATAATCGATTATCTGAGGCATTTAATCGATTATTTCACGAAATAATCGATTATTCCAGAGGAGAATACCCTGTTTTGGACGTTTTGAGGGAAAATAATCGATTATCACTTCCAGTAATCGATTATTCCAGAGGCTATATCAAGTTTTTGAGATTTATATGCATAATAACCTATGAACATGCTACACCACGAATTTTAACATAACAATCATCCAGAAACAGTCAAATTAAGCAGATTTTAAGCTATTTCTAATATCCCTAAGTCTCTTCTAAGATCATAGAATCTATCCTTGGGTAGAGGCTTAGTAAATATATCTGCTAATTGACGTTTAGTGTCTACATACTCTATTTTGCAGTTTCCTTTGCTGATATGATCTCTTAAAAAGTGATGTCTAATCTCAATATGTTTAGTCCTAGAGTGCATTACTGGATTCTTAGTTAGATTGATTGCACTCGTATTATCACACATTAATGGAATGTCATTTAAATATATGCTATAATCCTCTAATTGTTGTTTCATCCACAGAATTTGAGCACAACAACTACCAGCTGCAATATATTCAGCTTCAGTGGTAGATAAAGCAACACATGCCTGTTTCTTGGAATGCCATGATATTAAGGATGAACCTAACAAATGACATGTCCCACTAGTGCTTTTCCTATCAATTTTACATCCACCATAATCGACATCGAGAATATCCTAATAAACTAATACAAGCATCGAGACGGATACCACAAGCCAAATCCAGTAGTTCCTTTTAAGTATTTTAAAATATGTTTTACTGCAATTAGGTGAGATTCTTTAGGACAAGCCTCGAAATCTAGCACACACACAGACAGAATGCATAATATCGGGTCTACTTGCGGTTAAGTATAATAGTGATCCTATCATACCTCTATACATAGTTTGATTAACTTCCAAACCTGATTCATCCTTGTCTAAATAGCATGAAGTTCCCATGGGTGTGTTAGCTTCCTTTGAGGTGTCCATACCAAACTTTTTGAGAATCTCCTTGCAGTATTTAGTTTGAGAAATGAAATTTCCATCTTTAAGTTGCATGATTTGTAGTCCAAGGAAGAATGTCAATTTTCCCATCATAGACATTTCAAACTCTCCCTGCATAATCTTAGCAAATTCTACACATAACGAATTATCAGTTGATCCAAAAATTATATCATCAACATATACCTGGACCAATAAGATATGTTCTTTAACTTTCTTTATAAACAGTGTAGAATCAATTTTTCCTCTTGAAAAATCATTTGCAGTTAGGAAACTACTTAATCTTTCATACCAAGATCTAGGAGCTTGTTTCAACCCATATAATGCTTTCTTTAATTTGAAAATATGATTAGGATAATTAAAATCCTCAAATCCAGGGGGTTGCTCTACATACACTTCTTCTTTAATAAAACCATTTAAAAATGCACTCTTTACATCCATTTGATATAATTTAAATTTCATCATAGATGCATAAGCAAGAAGTAGGCGTATAGCCTCTAACCTGGCAACAGGAGCATAAGTTTCATCATAATCTATACCTTCCTCCTGACAATAGCCTTTTGCAACAAGTCTGGCTTTATTCTTTGTTATATTACCATCTTCATCAAGCTTATTTCTGAATACCCATTTAGTTCCAATAACTTGATGTGACTCTTCTCTTGGGATTAGTTCCCAGACTTGATTCCTTTCAAATTGGTTAAGTTCTTCTTGCATGGCTATGCACCATTGATCATCTTTAAGTGCTTCCTCAATGTTTTTAGGTTCAATCTGTGACACAAAAGCAACAGACATACAGAAATTATTCATATTTCTAGTTCTTACCCCTTTTGAGATGTCACCTATGATGTTGTCCATTGAGAGTCCTCTAGGTGATTGCCATTCTTTTGCTAATTGAGGAGTTTGAGAAGGCACATTATCTTCCAAGTATAATTCATCAAGGGCCTCTCTTATATATTCATCATCACCTGCAAGTCTTTTATTTGACTCAAGAGGATTTCCCCCAAGGTCACCATTAAACAATTGACCTAATGAGCATTCTATTTAAAACATAACATGCCGTACTAACCGCATCAGCCCAAAAATATTTAGGAACATTAGATTTATTTAACATAGTTCTTGCAAGTTCCTCTAATGACCTATTTTTCCTCTCAACTACACCATTTTGTTGGGGAGTCCTAGGAGCAGAAAAGTTATGTAATATACCATTTTCCTCACAATAATTCTCAAACTTTTCATTTTGAAACTCACCACCATGGTCACTTCTTAAAACTTTAATTCTTAGGTCTTTCTCATTTTGTATTTGTTTAGCAAACTTTCTAAAGACCTTAAAAGCTTCACTTTTCGTAGTTAAGAAAAATGTCCAAGTGTATCTAGAGTAATCATCAACAATTACAAGTCCATAATAATTTCCACCAAAGCTTTTTATCCTAGAAGGTCCAAATAAATCTAAATGTAATAATTCTAGGGGTTTTGAAGTGGAAATCACATTCTTTGATTTAAAAGATGATTTTACTTGTTTACCTTTTTGGCATGCATCACACAATCTATCTTTTTCAAATTTTAACTTAGGCAATCCAATAACTAAGTCTTTTGATATCAATTTATTCAAGTGATTCATATTTATATGAGCTACTCTTTTATGCCATAACCAAGGGTTCTCTTCCTTAGCAACTAAACATGTTATACTAGACTCATGTAAACAATCCAAATCAATCAAATATATATTATTATGCCTAATGCCTTTTAATTCTACTTTTTCGGAATCTATTAAATGTATGGTGCAAAATTTGCTTTCAAAAGTTACCTTGAATCCTTTGTCACACAATTGGCTTATGCTAAGAAGGTTATGCTTTAGTCCATCAACAAGAAGCACATCCTTAATCTCCAATGTGTTTGCACCACCTATGTTTCCAATTCTGAGAATCTTTCCTTTGTTGTTATCCCCATAAGTCACATATCCTTGTTCTTTGGCTTTGAAACTTACAAATTTCGTTTTATCTCCAGTCATATGTTTTGAGCATCCACTATCAAGATACCACATAGACTTCTTTGATTTGGAAGTTTCCTACAAAACAAGAACATAGTAAACTTAGGTCCCCATAACTTTTGGGTCCTTGGGGTTAGAGACATAACAATCTATTTAAATACTGCAAAACTTTCTCATAAAACTTTTCAAGTTATTTTAACTGATAAAAAATAAGTTTTAATCGATTAAAACGCTGTGTAGAAAATTTCTAAGTTTTTTTTAATCGATTGAAACGAGATTTAATCGATTAAATGAGTTCTGATCGGTCATAACTAAATTCTGATCGATCATAATCGATCTCGATCAGCCATAATTGCATTATGATCGATCATCCTGACCCTTTAAGTGATTTTAATCGATTGAAACGTGTTTTAATCGATTGAAAAATTTTGATCGCTTATAATTAAAATCTGATCGATCACATTTGATTCTGATCGGTCATAATTGGATTCTGATCGATCATCCTGACCCTTTAAGTGATTTTAATCGATTGAAATGTGTTTTAATCGATTGAAAAAATTCTGACCACTCATAATTAAAATCTGATCGATCACATTTGATTCTGATCGGTCATATTTGTATTCTGATCGATCATAATGAGTTCTAAATGGTTTTAATCGATTAAAAACAAGTTGTATCGATTAAAATGCTGTAAAAACACTTCTTTGAACATTCTAAGTGATTTTAATCAGTTCTTTCAAAACTATATAAGTTAAAAACATGTTTAAGAAAGCTTTTATAAAAATACTTTGTTTTTAGTTGTTTAAAACGATTTTAGAGGCAATTCGCAAAATCTTTAAGTGAAGAACCTTCATGCAATAGAAAAGATAAAATGTTTATACCTAAGCATTCTGTTTAAAACATACTAAATGATCCATTTTCTTTGAATAAATACAAGATACAAATAGTTCATTTAACTATAGGAACCCAAATATATTTTCCTTTAGGAACTCCAAAATGCTTAATTTTACATCTATTTGAAGTATGACCATGTTTCATACAATAAAAGCATGCATTAGATGTAATTTTAGAATATGATACATTTCTAACTATTGAAGTTTTGGTTCCTTTTTCAACCCATACTCTTCTATTTTTACTTTTAAGCTTTTTCAAAGGAACATGACAATTTTCTTTAATTTGAACACTATCCTTATTCTTATAACTATCACTTAATTCCTTTTTAGCTTTATCAAGCAAATGTCTAAGTAAATCAATATCATGCTCATATTCATGCTCTTTACAATTTGCACATGCTAAGTCCTTATCATCATTCTCATCTATGCATACAATTTTCGTTTCTAAGGTTTCCTTTTCCTCTAAACATGAAATTTTCGTTTTTAAGGACTCCTTTTCTTCTAAACATGTGATTTTCATTTTTAAGGACTCTACCTCCATTTTGGAACTACTTAAACTCTTTTTCATAGCTTTGTATTTATTGTTCAAGTCCTTAAAAGCACTAAACAATTCATTATATGCATTTTGTAATTCATCAAAATCATTTTCATCATCACTTGAGGATGAGTCGGAATCACTTACCTCAAAGTCGGAAGAAATGATGTCATTTGCCAACAAGCAAATGTTAGCTTCTATTTCTGAGTCACTTGATTCCGAAATTGAGTCACTATCATCGGTTCCTTCATAAGTTACTCTTAGTTTTGCCCACATCTCTTGAGCACTCTTACAAGTGGATATTCTGTAAAACTCATCAAGGGTTAAAGCAGATGAAATTATATTTCTAGCCCTAACATCATATTGGGCTTTCCTATTTTCTTCATCCGACCATCTAGAAAATTGTTTTGGTACTTCTACTCCATTTTCAAAAACTTTAGGAATAAAAGGACCGTTTAAAATAGCGTCCCAGACGCCTCTATCAACAGACTCTAAAAATATTTGCATACGTACCTTCCAAAAAGGATAATTTTGACCCGCAAAAAGTGGGGGTCTGTTGATAGACGCACCTTCGGCAAAAGTTTGATTTTGTCCGGCCATTTTCGAAAATTTGAATGACTATCAAAGCAAGCTCTGATACCACTTGTTAGAATCGCGCAGCGGAATGTTCGCGTGGTCGGACAAAAACCAAGAGGGGGGTGAATTGGTTTCTTAATAAAAATTAGGTTTTCAAAATTTTTCCCAAATTTTACCGATTAAAAACTGTGTAAATGTAAATAGAGAAAGGGATAGAGTCTTACACAAGAAATTTATACTGGTTCGGATCAAAAGACCCTACGTCTAGTTGCTAATCACTCAACAGAGGATTAACGCTATCACTATAAACAAATTGTTACAATACAAATTACAATGGAAGAGATAAAGTAAAAGATGACACCTCTCTTGAAACCCACAAGAGATGAAGAACAGCTTTCCCCAGAGACGGCACAACACACAATCCACTAAGAACTCCACTTAGTGATTCTTATCGCTTCTAGCCCACACCAGGTTCCAAAAGCCCCCTTTCCTTGCAACAAACAGTTCTTTGGCACTCACAGCACTTAACTTTTGTATGGAAAGAGTTGTTCTTCTTTTTCTGAGTGCCAAAGGAGAGTTTAAGTAGGGAAATTAGGGTTTAGGATTTAGGGATTTCGAAACTAGGGTTCTTGGTAATTGGGTTTTCGAAAATAGGGTTTGTTTGAAGTTTAAAATCAGAAACAGACTGGAATAATCGATTATTTGGAGTAATAATCGATTAAAACAGAGCCAAATACGTCAAAACCCAATACTCTCTGGTTTAATCGATTATTTGGTGAAATAATCGATTATCTGTACGGAACTGTACGGAATAATCGATTATTTTGCTGTTTAATCGATTAAAGCAGTGAGTTTGTACAGAAAATGGTTTTCTCACTGTTTTAATCGATTATTTACCTATTTAATCGATTAAAGCCGAGCCTGAATGATAAATTTGAGCTTTTTGAAGCTTCTAAGTTACAGACTATGTACCGGCTATCTTAGATTCTATAATTACAGACTCAATCAAACTAAAATAGAGTTATTACAATACAGAAATCATCAATCTTCAATCTTCAATACTCTAAGTCTTTAAGCTCTTGGATCATCATCAAAATCAACATTCTTCATGATCATTATTTGCAATATCAAGTCCTTGAATGTTCAACAAGAAACAGATAAGGGAAAGAGAAGAGCACACAATGATTTATACTGGTTCGGGTATAGCCAACCCTACATCCAGTTCCCAGTCAACTCTTAACACAAGAGTGACTCCCAATTCACTATCTTTCAAATTCAGTTTACAATTTACAATCAACTCAGCAGAAGAACCAGTAAAAAGTAAACTAATTAAAAAGATAATCACTTCCTTAGAAACCCACTAAGGATGAACACCTCCCTAGAATCCCACTAGGGATGAACACCTCCTCTTAACAAATCAAAGGATGAAAAAAACACCTCCTTAGAATCCCACTAAGGATGAACACCTGCCTAGAATCACACTAGGGATGAAAACCTCCTTTGAACAAATCAAAGGATGAAAACAGCTCCTTAGAATCCTACTAAGGATGAACACCTCCCTAGAATCACACTAGGGATGAGAAACACCTCCTTTTCACCAATACAAAAAGAATGAAGGTAATAAAAATAAGAACAGACACACCTGGGTAATGGAGACAACAAATTGTAGAAGCTTGTAGAATGTCAATCTCCAAGAACAAGTGTGATTAACAATGAAAGCACAGAAGGTAGTAGAGAAGAGGATTTTCTCAAAAGGTGTAAAATATTTGTTGTCTTGCTCAGAATTCTTTTCTCAAAACTGATTGAATGTAAATTGTATTTTCGAATTCTATAATTGTGTGTTTTTTATTTTTCATCAAAAATTAATTAAATAGAAAAATAACATCAGAAAATGGTCGTTGGACATTAATAATATCATAGAGAAAATCAGGATGTATTCAAAAACATTTATTCTTTAAAACGAATATATTTTTCAATTTTGAATTGCCATAATTGATTATATTACCAGTATAATCAATTATGATAGAGAAAAACATTTTTCCATTTCTGATGCATCATAATTAATTATGATAGTGAAAAATATCATGTTATGAATTTTATCACACTTGTGCTTTGGAGGCTTATGCATAATATTACTTCATCAACTTGTACCTCCATATCCAGCATTATAAGACTCTATCTAGTCTTCAGGAATCATCTTGGGCTTGCTTGAATCATCATCTTTATCAAAAACATATCTTGGGCATGTAGGGAAATGTTTCACATTTTCACCAACGTCATAAATTCAGCTTGTCCTTAATTCATCTTGAATGGTGTTGACTTGAATGTAGTTGACTTGAATCATCATCAAAATCATATCTTGGGAATGTAGGGACATTTCCATCAATGTCCTCCTCATTGCTTTCACGATTAAAATTCTGACAGAACTTCTTTCAAAACCTTTCAAGTGGTTTTAATCAATTAATTCGAGATTACATCGATTAAAATACTGACAGAACATCTTTCAAAAAACTTCAAATTATTTAATCGATTATTTCGAGTTTGTACCGATTAAAATACTGCCAGAATACTTTCTAAAACATTTTAAGTCATTTTAATCGATTATTTTGAATCTATATCAGTTAAAATACTGGCAGAAGGTTTTCAAAAACTCCTTTAATGAAAACAATCAATTAATTCAAAGATATATCAATTAAAATAGTTCCAGTGAATGTTTTAAAAGGTTTTAATCAATTATTTTGAAAACCTATCAGTTAAAAACTTGTTATTTAAGTGTTAAGAACATTTTAACTGATAATGCTCATATAATATTAGTTAAAACAATTAGTTAAAAACATTTAACCGATTACTTTGGTTTTTAACAGATTAAACACATTTAGAGGCATTTTCAAAATCTTTTAAATGATGAAACCTCATGCAGCAGAGAGATATGAATGATTATACCTATGTATAGATGCAGACTCACTAATCACTCTACCCTTTTAACCAAGTAACCTTTTGTTAGAATCGCGCAACGGAATGTTCGCGTTGTCAGACAAAACCAAGAGGTTTCATGCAGCAGAATGATTAATGAATTGGTTTCTTAACAAAAATTAGGTTTTAAAAAATTTTCCTTAAATTTTACCGATTAAAATACTGTGTAAACGTAAATAGAATAGAGATAGAGTCTTACACAGGAGATTTATACTGGTTCAGATCAAAAGACCTTACGTCCAGTTGCTAATCACTCAAACAGAGGATTAACGTTGTCGCTATAATCAAAGTTGTTACAAACAGATAACAATTGAACAGATAAAGCAAATAAAACACCTCTCTTGAAATCCACAAGAGATGAAGAACAACTTTCCCTAGAGACGACACAACACACAATCCACTAAGAACTCCACTTAGTGATTCTTATCACTTCTAGCCCACACCAGGTTCCAAAAGCCCCTTTTTCCTCCAACAAACAGTTCTCTGACACTAACAACACTTAACTTTTGTTTGAAAAAGGTTGTTCAATTTTCTGAGAGCCTTAGAGAACCTTAAGTAGATGAATTAGGGTTTGGGAATTGGGGATTTTCGGAACTAGGAGTATTGGGATTAGGGTTTTCGAAAATAGGTTTAATTTGAAGTTGAAAATCAAAATCTGACTGAAATAATCAATTAAATGAAGTGTTAATCGATCATTACAGAGCAAAAATCAACAGAACCCCAAAACTCTGTTTTAATCGATTAAAAGCCCTATTAATCGATTAACAGGCCTGTTAATCTATTAACAAGTGTGTTAATCGATTATTACAGTGAACAGTTATAGAAAATGGTTTTTCTCACTATAATAATCGATTATCTGATGATTTAATCGATTAAACCCAAGGCTAACTGATAAATGTGAGTTTTTTTAAGCTTCTAAAGAGTAGACTATGTACCGGCTATCTTAGACTCTAATATTACAAACTCAAACTCATCAAAACAAAGTTATTACACAAAAATATAACACTTCAACACTCTAAGTTCTTTGTTCTTGAATCATCATCAAAATCAACAAGCTTCATGTGCATGTAAGTTCAACATCAAGTCCTTGTATGTTCAACACCTTTGACTTCAATAGAATAGCCTTTGACTTCATTTGACTTCATCAAATCAACAAGATCTTTGTTTTATCAAATGATTCAATAAGATATTCATCACTTTCAGAGCGCCCCTATTTGATGAAGACAAACACCTCTTTGAATAATATATCTTTGAACAATTCTACTGAAGAAGTCACTTGAATATATAGATTAGTGAGTATTCAAAATTAATCATTTCTCCCCCTAAAACTCCCCCTAAAATAGTGAGTATATAAAAAATGTAGATTTCTCCCCCTTGACTTCATCAAAAATAGGGAAGAGAGGAGTAAAACAAACAATATGCATGGTATGTAAAGAAAATCATGATACCATCTAGATGTATTACTCATTTAAGAACCAATTAAAGTTTATTCAAACTTATCTTCGTTAACACGTTTGTAATGAATACAATAGACACGTGTAAAGATAAGGGAACCATGCTTTAGTAGCATGTTATAAGAACAACCATTAACTAAAGCCTTTAATTTTCTTTCCAGAGTAATAATCGATTAAAAATAGGACATAATTGATTAAATTGTTCTTGTTACTGATTTTAATTGATACAAATAATGTTTTAATCGAATAAACAGTAATGAAAGATGAAGTTTAAAACCTTGAGTTCATTTAATTGATTAAATCGACATTTAATCGATTAAAATAGTATGAAAATTTTTTGTAAAGTAATTTTAATCGATTAGGGCTCGTTTATATCAATTAAAACAACTAGATTTGGAAACTAAGTGAGTTTTGATGCTTCTAGGATTCCTAATTTATTTTGAATTTTGAAAAATGGTTATTGCAAGATGTTTAGTGACAAATTCAACTAATTTGATTAAGTTTTAACCAAAAAATAGAATAAAATCAGAGTAAAGCATCTTATCAAGTGAATTTAATTGATGTAAATCATTTTTAGTTGATACAGATTCATGATTTATGATTTTTAATCGGTTAATTCGTGAATTAATCGATTCAAACAGTACGAATTTTCTATATAAATGTTTCTGTAAATGAATTTAATCAATTAAATCGATTTTGTTTCAGTTAAAACTATCAGATTTATGTTATTGATTTCAATATAGGGTCTCTAATTTAAAACTAAACAGCTAATATCATATAAAAGATAGTTGATCGAAGATCAGTCAATATTACAGTCCATAACAGAAAATAAAAGTGACAAAAAAATAAGGAAAGCATGAAACAAAAATATAAAAAGATAGAAGAGAAAAAAAATAACCTTCTTGATGATACTCAATCATCCCAATTTCCCTGGTTTAGTTGCATATCCTCCAATTTGGTATAGCTGCATAACCTACATTATATTTAAGGATGTTCAAGGTCAATTACCAGTTAAAATTATAGACCAACAAGATTAAAATAAAGAAAACAACACATAAAAGAAATTTATGATAGAAAAAAAAGAACCCCTCTTGTTGATAAATCAGTCATCCCAGTTTCCTTAATTTAATTGCATATCCTCCAATTTGGTATAAATGTCAGCAATCTGATTTCCTAGGTTGGAGAATTGTGTGTTGGTCTGTTGGAAGTGCTGGTAGGTCATTTTCATGTGTTTCCTTTGATTTTCTTGCAGTGTGGCCATTTGAGAGAGCATGGTTCTTTCAAACTGGGAGAGAGGAGATCCACGATTAGGTTGCTACATGTATGGTATGATCTCCATGTTCTCATAGGAAGTTTGACCACTAGTGGATTCAGGAACCTCAGCAGCAACTGGAGAAGAAGGATTTTGACCTTGATCAGCTTCTTCTTCATCTTCTTCCTCATCTTCAGACATTCTAGCATCAATCTTAGAGATCCACTCTCCATCAATTTTGATAAATCCCATCTTCCGCAAAGTGGAATCATCAATATTATTGGAGGCCTTTGTAGTTTCCACATATTCTCGTGCAAGATCTACTTCAAAGTATCTAAAAACTTGATTAATCAGCATAGCATATGGCAATTTATAATCAACCAATCTTTTTGCTTTTATCATGTGATCCTTGATAACAAAAATCCAATATACACAGATATTATTTTCAATGCATTACATAAGAGCTAAATCACCCTCATTAAGTAACGCAGGATTACTCCCTCTTGGAGTAAGCATCCATGCAATTATAAAAGCAAGAATTCTTGGTTCAAGCTTCATTTTCCCAGCATTAAGAGTTCTTACAGAATCATTTTGATTTTTGAGACAGCTGCGGAAAAATTGAATTTTGTTAAAATCAGGTAACTCTGCAATGTTACCTCTGGATACCTTTACACCAATATCATGAAGACCAACCACTTCTTTCCACACCTCAAGAGTGATCACCAAATTTATACCTTTGACTTGAGATCTTAGAGTGGAGCCGCTGACTGTAAGGTTGACATAGAATACCCTTACTAGATCAGGTTGAATGTTGCCAGTGTGGTCCAGAAAAGTCTTTAACTTTTATCTTTTCAATTTTCTTCTCAAAGAAGTAAAGTCTTCTTCATCCAACTAAGCAAACTTAATATATTTAGGAATTATCAGTTGCTTTTGGCTGAAGTTTGAAATGAAGTTGTTCATTTTGTCAATGTCTCCATTGAACCATGCTCCAACATGTCCTCCAGCTTGACCAGCAGCAGAGGAAGATTCCCCCTTATGTTTCTTTCTTGATTTTGATCTCTTAAGCATCTTGTAGCACAAATTTGAGAAGAAATTTGATAGGTACAGTTGTTAGAATCGCGCAGCGGAATGTTTGCGTTTCCGGACAAAAACCAAGAGGGGGGTGAATTGGTTTCTTAACAAAAATTAGGGTTTTAAAAATTTCTCCAAATTTTATCAATTAAAATGTTGTGTAAAGTAAATAGAGCAAGGATAGAGTTTTACACAGATGATTTATATTGGTTCGGATCAAAAGACCCTACGTCCAGTTGCTAATCACTCAAACAGAGGATTAACGCTGTCACTATAATCACAGTTTTACAAACAAATAACAATTGAAAAGATAAGGTAAAGAATACACCTCTCTTGAGTCACACAAGAGATGAACACCTCCTTTGAATCCCACAAAGGATGAAGAACAACTTTCCCTAGAGACGGCACAACACACAATCCACCAAGAAAAACCACTTAGTGATTCTTATCACTTCTAACCCACATTAGTTTCCAAAAGCCCCTTTTTCCTCCAACAAACAGTTCTCTGGCAGTCACAACTCTTAACTTTTTGTTTGAAAAAGGTTGTTCAATTTGCAGAGAGCCTTAGAGAACCTTAAGCAGGCGGATTAGGGTTTGGGAATTGGAGATTTTCGAAACCTGGTGAATTGGGAATAGGGTTTTCGAAACTTGGTCCAATTTTGATTATTACAGAGAGAAAATGGTTTTTCTCTCTGTAATAATCAATTATCCTACCATTTAATCGATTAATCCAGTATGTTTTTGATAAAAATGAGTTTTTGAAGCTAAGGATACTTCCTATAACAAGATAAAGGCTAAGGATTCATCATGCCTGTAGACCCCTAATTTTGCCCGGTCTCTCAATAAAGGCTAAGGATACTTCCTATAACAAGATAAAGCTCGACTGGCATCTCGATAAAGGCCAAGAAGACTTCCTATATGAAGATAAAGCTTCAATGGGCATCTATCGGCATCAATCGACGTCCGAATAAAGAAAGGAAAGCTTCCCGGGGGTCCCATAACACAAAAGCTGGCCAAAACAAGTTGAGACAGTCGTCCCAAATGTGGGACGACCATCCCAAGCTGCCCTGGCCAAGTGGGACGCTTGTCCCAAAGTTGAGACGCGCGTCTCAAGTCCCAAATTTGAATGGGAAGGCCGTCCCAAATCCCAGACGGCCGTCCCAACCTCTCCAGACGCTCATCCTTGATTTCCAAGCCCCGGACGGCCGTCCCAAGCTGCCAGGCTGCGAAAACTATAAATAGGGCTCATTTGCCACTTTTTCACACACCAGACAACTCCTAGTACTTGTCTTCTCTTCCTACTTCGAATGAACTCTCTGATTGCCTTAATCAGGTAACAATCAGTTAAGGAATTACATTCCAGCATTCGATTCTTCTGTAAAATTTAGTAGAGTCGGTATTGTATTCGGAGAGGAGAGTTTTTGTAGAGCGAGGGATTGCCAAAATGCATCCTCACGATTAAAGATTCGCAATACAAAGCTTGCTACGGAGGTTCTTTTCACTTCTCTTCTCTTTTACTAGTTTATTTATTGCTTTATGTATGCAATATAAAATAAAATCATGTAGATAGCCATTTCTTAAATATTATGCAATAAAATAGGGTAATCGTGTAATTTCTTATAATCTTCACTTAAATGAATTAATTCGTCATAGGGAACCCGAAAGGGGCGTTGTGGGGTGCTAACACCTTCCCCACACGTAACTAACTCCCTTACCTAACTCTGGTTATAATGGCCAAGTTTTGTTTTTATTAAAATCAATGCCTTTTTATCCTTTTCCAATGTTTATAGTCAAAACATTGGTGGTGACTCCATAAGAACCCCTTTTCGAAAACATTGCTTTTATTAGAGGATAGTTCATTTGTTGAGCACCTCGAAATCAATGAACACATTTTAACAAAAAACGCGAGTCTAAACCATCTTTTCGCGACCGCTCGCATAAACGTTCGAGATGTCCCTGGACGTCGGAACGGACGACGGTGACAGATGGTGACTCCACTGGGGAAGCTAGAGAGTTGATCCCATTTAGTGACGGATAAATTCAAACTAAGTAAAGATTTGAAATTACGCCTTTACCCTCTTCCGTATTTTTTATTGTATGGCTTTAATAAATGTTGTATGATTATTTTCTGCAAAATTGTCTGAAATATAAATTGCACACAAAAAAAAAACCCTTGCACACAACAGTCCCTCTATACCCGGGGGCAACAGTGAATACCTATAGGTAGTGGGTGGCAGATACGAACGGCTTGTTGGCACACGGGGCTACAACCGTTGTCGGAAACCACCAATTCAAGGTGATAACTCTCTTCTTTTGGTCCAAGGATGTCGACACGGAGTTCAGTGCATAACCCAAGGACTGAGAGATTGAGAGGTCCCTATAATGGGGGCACCTTGGGGACCTTTGGCCTTGGTGAGAATAGTTTAGAACCACCTAAACCAAGCACGTTTCTGCAGGAAAACCCTACCTCATGATTAAATAAGCGTGGCTCTACTCGTGGATGAATGAATTGTGTGTGCATTCGTTTGTTGCATTTGTATTGATGCATTAGCATAGGGTAATCATACAACAAACAAAATAGTGAAAAACCCTAAAAATCATAAAAGTGATAAGAATAAACCAACTTTATCTCGGACAGTCTTCAGTTAAGCTAGCCTGGTTTCAGGTTCTTTGTAAGCTAAGCAGCCACGTTGATCGACAGAAGAGATAAAGGGTCATAAAAAATATAAAAACAAATTAAAGCCATAAAAATATCTTTTATAATAAAAAGATTCTCAACAAAGTCGTATCATTCATACCACATCATCCAATAAGTGGTAAAACTAAGAGAGAATAAATACACTAAGAAAAGTATGCATAAACATCATCATAATAAAGTCTCTCATAAACACATTCATTCTAGGATGTATTAGATATCCTTAGACAATAGCGAAAGAGACCCAAGTGCATTTATCACCTTCCTAGAAGAGATAAGTGCGCTAAGGTATGTTGGCAACTTTTGAAAAAAGGAAGTTAGCACATTAAGGTGGGTATGGTACCCTTAAAACATAGGCTTTTGAGAAGATACCAAAGCTATTGTCTAAGGCATATCTATTTCACACTAATCATTCGAAATAAAAAGCTATAATAAAAATCGTTAAAATCATTTAGAAAGTGGCTGGTCTTCCGCCCGTCCTCATGCGTGCTCAGAAAGCTAAAAAGATGGAACAGTTAGAGGAACAAAACCGAAAGCTCACCACTGAGCTTAATACGCTGAAAGAGCAAATGGCTCAAATGTTGGAAATGATGCGTCAACACAATCTCCATAAAGAGGGTCCTCAGAGTGGACAAGCCTCTCACCAAGAAGAAGAAGAGGAACCTCAGGATGAGCATTACCAATCTGATACAAGAGTAGTACATATTCATGCTCTGGAAGTATCAAAGCAACAAATTACTGCTCTTGAAGAGAGACTGAGAGCCATGGAGGGGCATAACTTTGATGTAAAAGAGGCGGCTGATATGTGCCTCGTTAAAAACATCAATTCCCTAACAAATTCAAAACTCCAGACTTCCCAAAATACATGGGACTAACTTGCCCCAAAAGCCATCTTACGATCTACTGCCGTAAGATGGCTGCGTATGCTGACAACGAGAAGCTCCTGATCCATTGCTTTCAAGAGAGCTTAGTTGAATCAGCCCTAAACTGGTATATGCAACTGCAAGGAGGGCAAGTCCAAAGGTGGAGACATTTGGCAGATGCTTTTCTTCGTCGCTATAAATACAATATTGATCTGACCCCTAAAAGAGCAGATCTACAATTGCTAAGCAAGAAAAACAATGAATCCTTCAAGGCATATTCCCAAAGATGGAGGGAATTGACAGCACAAGTAGAACCTCCTCTGTCCGATAAGGAAACCACATCCATGTTCATCAATTCTATAACTGGTCCCTATTATGACAAAATGATAGGGAACACGTCAACACTCTTCGCGAATGTGGTAATTATAGGAGAAAAAGTAGAGCAAGGTCTGAAAAGCGGAAGAATTGCATAGCATACTTCCTCTAATTCCTCTACTGCAAATATTAAAAAGAGCTTCGGAAAGAAGAAGGAAGGAACTGTGAATGCAATCAACATTGCCACTCCATCTTTTTCCTTACAACAAACCAAGCCACACAGACAAGAGAGGAAATTCACTCCAATACCTACCTCCTATGGAAGTCTGCTGTTAAAATTATTGGATGCTAAACTCCTTGTGCGCATCCCTCCCAAGAAAATGGAGCCACCATATCCAGAATGGTATAAGCCAAACGAAAAATGCAATTATCATTCGGATGCTCCGGGACACTCCGTGGATAACTCGCGTGGCCTTAAAACATAAGGTCCAAGATTTAATAGATGCAGGGTGGATTACCTTTGACGCATCTACTCCAAAAGTAGATGATCAGCCTCTTTCCAAACCCGAATGAAGGATGGGCTAAGGAAGATCAGCAATTTAGGAATCATCATTTTTGTCATCTAATAAAAAATAAAAAAATATATAATAAAAAATATATTAAAAAGCTTCCGATGTATCGCTCGTGATCCTCGCTCATGATCACGGGATTTTTGATTAAAATGGGCTTTGTAAATATTTCTTTCTATCAATACAATGAGGCATTATTCATAATATTCATATTCTTTTTCATTCTTTTCCCTCTCACACATTTAATAAAGAAATCTAAAATAAAGCATAACCATACACTCATGTTTGTGATTGAAAACTCTCTGGAAGATCCGAAAGCCGAAGGCGAATGGATTGAGTCAGACAGTGAGGAGGGGACCATTTCCCCGGACATGCAAAGACTGTTGGAAAAAGAATCTCAATCAATACAGCCCTATCAGAAAAAAACTTAGGCCATCGATTTGGGACAAAGAGATAATAAGAAAGAAGTAAATATCAGTACCTAAATTGATAATGTCAGGGAAGGGGCAATAACACCTTTACGCTTATTCATGCCTCATCTTTTCCCTTATACATCAGATAAAGTTGCACTGTGGATATGCACAAAAGAATTGTCCATCAATGAAGATATCTCTAATATAGCCGGCATTGGGGGCACAACGAGAAGCAAAAGAATTTATTCCCCAACGAGCTACAAGATAATGCTCCTAAAAATAAAGGAAAAATAAAGAAACCGAAGAGGAGAAGGAAAAAGAATCCAAGGGGAAGATTAAGTAGACCTTGGATTAATGGTGCTAGGGCAGTTTCTTCAATGCTCCACCAAAAAATCAAATTCGCGGTAGGCGACAAGTTGATCATGGTTCAAGCTAAAGACTACATTTGAATCAGCAAGCCGTCCACCATACCTTAAATGGATACGGCTGAAGAGGACATTTGAAAATATGGAAAGACTTCCTAGCAATTTAAAAGTGGCCCATATAATGAAGAGATATGGATACAGCCCAGACAAGGGCTTGGAAAGGACGCTCAAGGAATAAGAGAGCCATCAAATTTTAAGGATAATCCTTTAAAGTGTGACCCTCCAAAAGATCAAGTCGTACAAAGAAAAGGGAAGTCTCCCCTCCATACCTTAAAGACGATCTTCCGAAAAGGAGGGATATTAGCATCAAGGGTAGCGTTAGTCATTAGATGTCCTTCTTCCGATTCTAAGGGATGTAAACCCAATGACTATTAGAGATCACTCCTTGGGGTTTGCCTGATCCCCGAGCATATTTAGGGCACGCATTTCCCTTTGAATTACAAAAGAATGCTATTCTTACTATCTGCTTCTTTTCTCGCTAAATATGTCTATACCCCATTAAATAACCACGTTTAGACAAACGTTTCAAAAATGCGTCAAAATAATCAAAGCGTTATAAACAAAATGAAGTCCGCTAGGTATCCCAAAAATGGAAAAAGGGAACCTAGACAAAAGTTAAGACATAACACAAAATCCTAGGCTAAAAACCCAAAAGGGTGGACTAGGAAAGTTATTCAGTCACAAATAGGCGCTATAAAGTAATCAGTTGAAGACGCCACCTCATTAAAACAAAACGTTTGTTTAAACTAGCCTAAACACCGACCAACCTTGGCTAGCCGTTCTTACAAAAACTATTATTTCAAAAAAAAAATCCACTAAAACACAAGCCTTTGCAATAAATCCCTTTCTTTCTCTTCTCTTGACCTTTCACTATAAAGCATTCAAGTAATTGACTGGGGAATGTGAAAATATAGTGATCAATAGGAGGATTGAAATCCCTAAGGAAAGCAAGAGGGGCATTGACATGACATTTGCTCTACATTCAAAATGATTACTCTTCGGTTATAGCAAAGATCCGAGACGGCAAATTGGTACAACTAATCATGTTGATAACAGCACATGATGATGGAAGCAAAATTAATAGAGGCTGAACGGGTTCAAAGCCGATATAACCAGTTAAGCCTTATGGAAGAAAAACGGTTGAATGTTATATGTCGTGAGCAAACCTATCAAAGGAAAATAAAAAAGGCTTACGAAAAAAGGTCAACCCTCATATTTACCATAAGAGGAATTTAATGGTAAATAATGTGCTTTCGGCCCAGAAGAATAAAATTGGAAAGTGGGCAACAAACTATGAATGACCCTTTATGGTCAAATGAGCTTTCTCGGAAGGGGCTCTTATCCTCGCCAATATGGATGGAAAAGAACTTCGACACCTAATCAACTCTGGTACGGTGAAAAAGTATTATGTTTGAAGACATTGCTCAAGACCCGTCAGGAATAAAAACCCGCAAAGGGCATCCCTGGGCAAAAGATAAGGTCTATGTCCCTCGCTAGGATACGTCCTAGGCAAAAAGTAAAGGTAATAAAAAAAATAATAAAAATAAAAAATTAAGAGCAATGGTTACCTCAGTCGAAAACCGAAAGGCGATTAAGGTAACATTCTTCCAGAAGCAAGCAGTCTGCATAGTCTTCACTTTGAGCTCAGGCATCTCAACTGAAGCAATTAGGAGAACCAGGGGACAAATATCATGGACATGACTATTTAAGCCTATACAGTATAGCCAACCCTGACCACCCATTCTTCTAAATACCTTTTGAAATCCTTCTATAAAAGAAATAAACTTTTGCTCATTTATCAATAAAATTCTCTTTCATTTCCTTTCTCTTGACCAAATATTATGGAAATGCCTCTTTATTGATAAATCATAAATATGCACAAAGACCTTTAATCAAAGATCAAGCATGCATCTAAAAAAGGGAAGCATAAAAAATATTAAAAGAATAAATGCCTATTAGGATATTCTTAGGTAAAAATCAGGGTAGCCTGCTAGATCGGAAACCCCAAAAGAACAATCTAGGCAAAAGATAAGGTAAAAGCCCCCTAAGATATTCTAGGCAAAAATTAAGGCAGCCCGCTAGATCGAAAACCTGTAAAGGGTGGTCTAGGCAAAAGATAGGGCTAAAGCCAAAAGATGAATAAAAGAGGAGCCCATCATCATGGTCATAAAGGAGGAGCGCATCGGCGTATTCATAAGAAGCCAACGGGAGAAGGCCAGTTACTTTCTAAATGCATCAAAAATAAAAAACAAATAGATTGCATCTAGAACATCCATACACAAAGTAGTTGCACAATACAACTTTGTCAAAATCAAGAAAAAATAATTTTCTTTAAATAAGAATAATAAACATGCATATAAGGAGGCTAGTCTCCATACTTGTGATTGAAAACAGGAGGCGCCAAAATCCAGTCTCCATATAAAAATCAAAATTGCGAAAGAAAAAGGCGAAATCAAAATCATTTCAGCAGAATAAAGAGCTTCAAGGAAAGTAGCTCTAACCTTCTACACCAATAAACGAAGGTGCACCAGAAAAAGCCAACGGAAAGGCATGATCATCCCCAAGCGGATCCTTGCCTACTCCAGAGACAAAACAAAAATATTACCTCACAACTCAGCCTCATCACCACATGAGTCATCAAGCAAACTCATCAAGAATCTCTGCCACTTCCCCAAAGGAGAATAAAGGACTACACAAAGATCAACCAAAGAAGGTATGAAGTCAAAATCTCCATATCCCCAAGGGTTCAACGAAAAAGAAAGAAAAGAAAATTCTTTCATTCCCCAATAGAGGCCACTACAGAAAATTAACAGAGGCCAAATAAATTTCAGAAAAATCTACAAAAAGGGAAAACAAGAAAATTCCCATCCTCTAGTTCAATAAAGAGCTTCACAAAGCTAGGAGCCAAGACTCCATCATAAAAAATCAAATAAAAGATTGGATCCCCAGGAGGCCAATAAACTCCTCGGGATCACCAAAAAGAAAAGAGAAAAAAGAAATCTCTTCATCCAGTAGATAACAACAAAGCCAGTGTGCATAAAAGAAATTAAAAAGGTGCACACATTTAAAAGCCAAATTTTCAAAATCGCGAAAAAATAAAATCGCGAGAAAAAGGTAAAAACCCATTCCTCAGCGGAATAAGAGCATGGGCAAAGCCAGCTCAAAATAGCAACATCCAACAAGGAGTCAAAAACTCCATTCCTCCCTAGGGGGCAAGTCAAAATAGATCTCCGGGAAAGCAATCAAATTCCCAATGGATCATTAAGAAGAAAAAACTATCCCCAGTGAGCCTATCAGCAAAGGCAAAACTACAAATTTATATCCTCAGGGAGTTAATTGCCTATAACGCCCAATATGGATACCCCCAGTGGAATGCAAAGCCTTCACTTCCACTGAAGCCTCTGCCTACTCAGAGGCAAGCAAAGAGCCGATATCCCCAACAAATGGGAAATCAACCTATGCAAGAGGCAATACAAGTCCAAAGCACAAAGCTTCCAAAAAAAGCATTTGCCTACTCAGAGGTATTTTCAAGAGCAAATATCCTCAAGTGGAACATCAGCCTATTCAAAGGCGAAAAACAACAAGTATAAAGCCTTCACCCCTATTGAAGCGTCTACCTAAAAACAAGAGGCACAATCAACAAGAAATCAACAAATCCCCAGGAGATTCCTACTTAAAATAAGAGGCAACCAACAGGAAACCCCCGGCAAAGCCGGATGGCTAAACAGAAAAGCCAAAAACAAAGAATCCCCGGCAAGACCGGATGGCTAAAAGAAAAGCCAAAAACAAAGAATCCCCGGTAAAATCGGATGACTAACAGAAAAGTCAAAAAGAAAGATCAATCACTCCCCACGAAATAGGCGCATGATAAAAAACAGTAAGCCGCCAACACATATTCATAACCAGATGACCATAGGATTGACTATCAAAAAGTGCATCCTAAAGAGCCTTGCAGAACGGGGTTCGTACCGGGTGGGGGTAGGTACCCATCAGAGCCTTGCAGAACGGGGTTCGTACCGGGTGGGGGTAGGTACCCATCAGAGCCTTGCAGAACGGGGTTCGTACCGGGTGGGGGTAGGTACCCATCAGAGCCTTGCAGAATGGGGTTTGTACCAGGTGGGGGTAGGTACCCACCAGAGCCTTATAAAATAAGGTTTATACCGGATTAGGGTAAGTACTCATCAGAATCTAGCAAAAAATGCAGATCCGTAACAGGTGGGGGTAGGTACCCACCATAACCTTATAAAATAAGGTTTGTACCGGATGAGGGTAGGTACTCATCAAAACTTAGCAGAATGCATTAGGTAGAGTAAAATACTCACCAGAGCATTACAAAAAATGGGTTGCAAATACCTTGCTTCTGTTAGAGGATAGTTCAAGTGTTGAGCACCTTGGAAGTAAGTACCCATAAGAGTTTTGCAAAATGCGAACTCATACCAGGTGAGGGTAGGTACTCACCAAAGCCTTGCAAAACAAGGTTCATACATAGTGGGGGTAGGTACCCACAAGAGTCTAGTAAAATGCAGACTCATACCTGGTGAGGGTAAGTACTCACCAGAGCCTTATAAAGTAAGGCTCAAACCAGATAGGGGTTGGTACCTATCAAAAATATTTATCATCCGGAGGATCAGCAAAGAAGCATCTGAAGGATAACGGGGAAAAAGGGTTAACTCCTTCCCCTACCAACTAATTTTGTCGGCACATTAAGCCAACAAATTAGCCAGGCAGGTGAAGGGGGGGCAGTTGTAGAACCCTAATTTTTCCCGGTCTCTCAATAAAGGCTAAGGAGACTTCCTATAACAAGATAAAGCTCGCCTGGAATCTCGATAAAGGCCAAGAAGACTTCCTATATGAAGATAAAGCTTCAATGGGCATCTATCGGCATCAATCGACGTACGAATAAAGAAAGGAAAGCTTCCTGGGGGTCCCAGAACACAAAAGCTGGCCAAAACAAGTTGAGACAGCCGTCCCAAATGTGGGACGGCCGTCCCAAGCTGCCCTGGCCAAGTGGGACGCCCGTCCCAAAGTTGAGACACGTGTCTCAAGTCCCAAATTTGAATGGGACGGCCGTCCCAAATCCCAGACGGTCGTCCTAACCTCTCCAAACGCTCATCCTTGATTTCCAAGCCCCGAACGGCCGTCCCAAGCTGCCAGTCTGCGAAAACTATAAATAGGAGGCTCATTTGCCACTTTTTCACACACCAGACAACTCCTAGTACTTGTCTTCTCTTCCTACTTCGAATGAACTCTCTTATTGCCTTAATAACGTAACAATCAGTTAAGGAATTACATTCCAACATTCGATTCTTCTGTAAAATTTTGTAGAGTCGCAATACAAAGCTTGCTACGGAGGTTCTTTTCACTTCTCTTCTCTTTTACTAGTTTATTTATTGCTTTATGTATACAATATAAAATAAAATCATGTAGATAGCCATTTCTTAAATATTATGCAATAAAATAGGGTAATCGTGTAATTTCTTATAATCTTCACTTAAATGAATTAATCCGTCATAGGGAACCCGAAAGGGGCATTGTGGGGTGCTAACACCTTCCCCACACGTAACTAACTCCCTTACCTAACTCTGGTTATAATGGCCAAGTTTGGTTTTTATTAAAATCAACGCCTTTTTATCCTTTTCCAATGTTTATGGTCAAAACATTGGTGGCGACTCCATAAGAACCCCTTTTCGAAAACCTCGCTTTTATTAGAGGATAGTTCAGTTGTTGAGCACCTCGAAAGCAATGAACACATTTTAACAAAAAATGCGAGTCTAAACCATATTTTCGCGACCGCTCGCATAAACGTTCGAGATGTCCCTGGACGTCGGAACGGACGGCGGCGACAATGCCGTTCTTCAGAGAGGGTGAAAAATGTCTGCATTCTCTAATTCATATCAAACAACATCTCTTCCATAGATTGTCGGGATGAAGGAGGGGCAGAAGATGTTCCAGCATTATGAATATGTTCAGAGGGAAACTCAACAGCAGGAGGCATCTCTTCGTCAGAATCTTCGGCATTTTCAGCCATGTTGGGAACGTCATCTTTGTGAGCATAAATATTATTGACATGCACCATTTAAAGTTGAGTTAGCGTGCTACAAGCATTCGGTTTGAATTTGTGGTTCTTACCTTTTGTTCCCCTTCAACATTCACTCCTTTGTACTCTAAAATGCGAGAGATAAGAAGAGCATAGGGAATTTTAAAAGTAGGATGACGCTTAGTCTTCAGCATGGTCATTGTGACAAGGCTGCCCCAATCGATTGGCTCATTATTCATGATTGTATGAATAATGCGAAGATCTATGGACGAGCATTGGGCATGGTTGGTTGCCAGGGGACATAAAATCCAGACAAGTAGATGCAGTAGTAGACGTTCCTCCTTCTTTAATGGGCCGCCCAGAAGAAGACGTCCAATCTCCATGGAGGGGTTACGGAGAAAAGAACGGTAAGCCATAATTCTGTCAAAATCATCCAACTCCGCAAAAATATTAATAGCATCATCTCTTACATTAAAATGTGCAACATTTTCCCATATATCGTCATCAAGGATGATAGTCACACCCTTGAAACGAGAAGTGGCTACTTGATCTCTAAATTTGAAACGAGAATAGAATACTCTAACTAAATCAGGGTAGTATGTACCTTGCATTTGGATAAAAGGGAGGACACCTTGAATTTCAAGAAGATTTGGAAAATTAAATCCTCTATTGATGAAATGATCACCAATAATGAAATTTGGAGTAATGATACCTCTTTCCTTCCAGAGGGTGAGAAACTCTTGTCTACCCTCATCATCTGAGATCCATCCTTCAGTAGAATTTGGACGGGGATGAGAGGCAGGAGCAGATCTTCTTCTTGTGGGAATTTTAGCACGAGAAGATGAGGCCATTTTAGGATTAGAAGAAAAACAAGAGAGTTTTGAAGACAAGTGAGGTTAGAAGAAAGCAAGAAGGCTTGAATGATTCTAGAATGCTTGGAATCAAGAGTTTGAGGTGTGGAGAAGTGAAATGAAGGCTTCCTATATATAGAAGACATGTATAATGGTCATAAACAATCACATTAGGGTGAAGGAGAGCCAAAAGAGCCATTGAAAATGGCTAGTTCATGAAAACTACCCAGTTTAATCGATTAAAGCTTGAAATAATCGATTAAACCAACAACAAAACCATTTAATCAATTAACTGTTGCTGTTAATCGATTAAATGAGCAATTAATCGATTATTGGTTGCAATAATCGATTATTCCAGAGAGTAACTTCAGATTTTGGACATCTAGGTGCAGATAATCGATTATTGCTTCAAATAATCGATTATTCCAGAGAGATAATCAAATTTTTGAGGTTTAGACACATGATAATCTATTAATACCCTACATAATCGATTATAACATTACAACCATGTAAAAACTGATTAATTAAGCATAATTTAAGTTATTTCTAATATTCCTAAGTCTCTTCTAAGATCATAGAATCTATCCTTGGGAAGAGGTTTAGTAAAAATATCTACTAATTGATGCTTTGTATCAACATATTCAATTTTACAGTTTTCTTTGCTAATATGATCTCTTAAGAAGTGATGTCTAATCTTTATATGCTTAGTTCTCGAGTGCATTACTAGATTCTTAGTAAGATTTATTGCACTTGTATTATCACACATCAATGGAATATCACATAGAAAGATACTATAGCCTTCTAATTGTTGTTTCATCCATAAAATTTGAGCATAGCAAGTACCAGCTGCAATATATTCAGCTTCAGTAGTGGATAAAGCAACATAAGCTTATTTCTTAAAATGCCAAGACACTAATGATGATCCTAACAAATGACATGTTCCACTAGTACTCTTTCTATCTATTTTACATCCACAATAATCAGCATCAAAATAACCTATTAAACTAGGAGAAGCTTCAGATGGATACCATAAACCAAAACCTGTAGTTCCTTTTAAATATTTTAAAATTCATTTTACTGCAGTTAAATGAGATTCTTTTGGACATGCTTGAAATCTAGCACACACACACAAACAAAATGCATAATATCAGGTCTACTTGCAGTTAAGTATAATAGTGAACCTATCATACCTCTATACATAGATTGATTTATTTCCAAACCTAATTCATCCTTATCTAAATAGCATGAAGTTCCCATGGGTGTATTAGCTTCCTTCGAAGTGTCCATTCCAAATTTCTTGAGAATCTCTTTGCAGTATTTGGTTTGAGAGACAAAAATGCCATCTTTAAGTTGTTTTATTTGAAGTCCAAGGAAGAACGTTAATTCTCCCATCATTGACATTTCAAATTCTCCCTGCATTATCTTAGCAAATTCTACACACAAGGAATTATCAGTTGATCCAAAAATGATATCATCAACATATACTTGAACTAATAAGATATGCTCTTTTACTTTCTTTGTAAACAAAGTAGAATCAATTTTTCCTCTAGAAAAATCATTTGAAGTTAGAAAACTACTTAATCTTTCATTCCAAGACCTAGGAGCTTGTTTCAATCCATATAATGCTTTCTTCAATTTAAAAATATGATTGGGAAAATTGAAATCTTCAAATCAGGGGGTTGTTCCACATATACTTCTTCTTTGATAAACCCATTCAAAAATGCACTTTTAACATCCATTTGGTATAATTTAAATTTCATCAATGAGGCATAAGCAAGAAGTAGGCGAATAGCCTCTAACTTGACAACAGGGGCATAAGTTTCATCATAATCAATACCTTCCTCTTGACAGTAACCTTTGGCAACAAGTCTGGCTTTATTCTTTGTTATATTTCCATCTTCATCAAGTTTGTTTCTAAATACCCATTTAGTTCCAATTACTTGATGTGATTCTTCTCTTGGAATTAATTCCCAAACTTGATTCCTTTCAAATTGATTAAATTCTTCTTGCATTGCTATGCACCATTGGTCATCTTTAAGCGCTTCCTCAACATTTTTTTGTTCTATCTGTGAAACAAAAGCTACAAACATGCAGAAATTATTCATATTTCTAGTTCTTACCCCTTTTGAGATATCACCAATAATGTTGTCCATTGAAAGTCCTCTTGGTGATTGCCATTCTTTTGCTAATTCAGTTGGTTGAGAAGGCTCATTCTCTTCCAAATACAATTCTTCAAGAGCCTCTCTTATGTACTGCAAGTTCTTTATTTAACTCAAGAGGATTTCCCCCAAGGTCTACAATTTCATCAAAAGTAACATGTACAGATTCTTCAACATTTAAAGTTCTTCTATTGAACACTCTATAAGCTTTGCTAGTTAGTGAATAACCTAAGAAAATGCCCTCATCGGCTTTTGAGTCAAATTTTCCTAAGTTGTCCTTTCCATTATTTAACACAAAGCATTTACATCCAAATATTTTCAAATGAGCAACATTAGGATTTCTACCATTTAACAATTCATAAGGAGTTGATTTTATAATTGGCCTAATAAGCATCCTATTCAAAACATAACATGCAGTACTTACAGCATCAACCCAAAAATATTTAGGAACATTTTATTCATTTAGCATTGTTCTAGCAAGTTCCTCTAGTGACCTATTTTTCCTTTCTACTACACCATTTTGTTGGGGAGTCCTAGGTGCAGAAAAGTTATGCAAAATACCATTTTCTTCACAATAATTTTCAAACCATTCATTTTGAAACTCTCCACCATGGTCACTTCTTAATACCTTAATTCTTAAGTCTTTTTTCATTTTGAATTTGCTTTGCAAACTTCCTAAAGACCTTAAAAACTTCACTTTTCAATGTTAAGAAAAATGTCCAAGTATATCTAGAGAAATCATCAACAATTACAAGAGCATAATAATTTCCACCAAAACTTTTTATCCTAGATGGACCAAATAAATCTAAGTGTAAAAGTACTAACGGTTTTGATGTGGAAATAACATTCTTAGGTTTAAAGGATGATTTTGCTTGTTTAACTTTTTGACATGCATCACATAATCTATTTTTTTCAAATTTGAACTTAGGCAAACCAACAACTAAGTCCTTTGATATTAATTTGTTTAAATGATGCATATTTATATGAGCCGCTCTCTTATGCCATAACCATGAGTTCTCTTCCTTAACAACTAAGAATGTTATACTAGTATCATGTATACAATCCAAATCAATCAAATATATATTATTATGCCTAATACATTTCAATGCTACATTTTCGGAATTCTATAAAATGTATGGTACAAAACTTACTTTCAAAGATTACCTTGAATCCTTTGTCACAAAGTTGACTTATACTTAGGAGATTATGCTTTAGCCCATCAACAAGTATTAATTTTTCACCTCCTTTTCGAATCTATTCATACTCTTTTCATAGCTTTGTATTCATTTTTCAAGTCCTTAAAAGCATTAAATAATTCTTCATATGCATTTTGTAATTCATCAAAGTTATTTTCATCATCACTTGAGGATGAGTCCGAATCACTAACCTCAAAGTCGGAAGATATATTGTCTTTTGCCATCAAGCAAATGTTAGCTTCTATTTCCGAATCACTTGACTCCGAACTCGAATCACTATCGTCCCAAGCGATGTAGGCTTTCTTCTTGAAGAATTTATTGCCTTTGTTATATTCATTCTTCTTGTTTGGACATTCGGTTTTTACATGTCCTATTTCACCACAACCATAACATTTGAAGGGTTGTGTCGCCGCCGTCAAAAAGAGGCGGTCGGAGTGACGTGATGGTTCAGACTTTCCCATTTTTTACGTTTTTATGGATGAGGTTACAACGCTTTTAGGTTGTCCGATAACCAGGCTGAACCTAAGGGCGAAGTTTTTTGAAAGGGCGTTCTTAGATCGTCCTATAACCGGGCTGACCTAAGAACAAATTTGAAAGGGTTCTTATGGAGTCGCCACCGATGTTTTTACCGGAAACATTGAAAAAGGGGATAAAAAGGCGTTGGTTTTTCGAAAACCAACTTTGGTCGTTAAAACCAGAGTTGGGTAAGGGAGTTAGTTACGTGTAAGGGAGGTATTAGCTCCCTTATGACGCCCCTTTCGGGTTCCCTATGATAGGCCAGTTATTTTATAAGTAAACTTTTGAAAAGATGATTTTACCCTTTTATTTACGGCATAAAAATGATGACTACATGGCCCTAATTAATGCATATATAAATAATAAAGGGATTAAAGAGAGAGAGGGAAAATGAAGAAACCTCCGAAGCAAGCTTTGATTAATTCTCTTGAAAAATAGGGTGTGTTTTGGCAGCCCTTCGCTCTTACAACATCAAAATCACTCTCGAAAATGCTATAAAAAGCTCTCTTAGACACTCAGAAACTCCAAAAATGCATCGGAGGGGTTCTAGGAGAAGAATTTTGAGAAAGCGCAAGAGGAGAAGTGGAAGAACTGTGTGAAATGAAGGGGGGAGCGCTCACTATTTATAGTGATTCGCGCTTGTCAGGTCGAGATGGCGGTCTCGACTGGCAAGGTCGAGATGGCGGTCTCGCCATTCGGGACGACGGTCTCCACTTGAATCAATGGCGAGACGGCGATCTCAACTTGCCAAGTGGCGAGAAGGCCTTCTCGCCAAATGGGAGGGGGTTTCGCCAATGGTAAGTGGCGAGACGGTGATCTCTCCAAGCGAGACGGCGGTCTCGACTTACCATTGGTCGAGATGGCGGTCTCGAAAAGCGAGACGACGGTCTCGACCCCTGAAGGTGAAAATCCTTATTTTTGTACAGAAAATCCTTCCTACTCTAATATAGGGCCTAATAATCTCTCCTAGTGGCTTTGTAGACCCCTAATCTTGCCCGACCTTGTAATAAAGACCAAAAGACCTTCTATTTGAAGATGGATGAAGCCTAAGAAGCCACTAGGAGAGACTACTAGGCCCCATACTAGGATAGGAGGGATTTTTGGCTCAAAAATAAGGATATTCGCCTTTTAAGGTCGAGACCATCGTCTCGGATTCGACACCGCCGTCTCGCCTTGCGCGGATGGCGAGACCGCCGTCTCATTTGGCGAGACGGCCGTCTCGACCTTGTCAGACGAGACGGCCCGTCTCGACCTGACAGGCGCGAATCCCTATAAATAGGAGCACCATTCCTCTCATTTCCCACAATTCTTTTATTCTCTCTCTAGACTTTTCACCAAATTCTCTTTCTAGAACTCCTCCGAAGCATTTCCGGAATTTCTGAGAGTTTTCTAGAGTGTTTTAGAGCATTTTCGAGAGATTTCGACGCTGTAAAGAGTGAAGGGCTGCCAAAAAGTACCCTATTTTTGCAAAGAATTAATAGAAAGCCCGCTTCGGAGGTTCCTACTCTCTCTCTCTACTTTACTGCTTTAATTTTAATTATGGAATAGAAACTAGGGCCATGTAGTCATAATTTTAAATTCTGCAAAATAAAGGGTAAAAGCGTATTTTTCATCGGTTTATTTATTTATCCAAAGTAGCTAGCCCATCATAGGGAACCCGAAAGGGGCGTTGTAAGGGAACTAACACTTCCCTTACACATAACTAACTCCCTTACCCAACTCTGGTTCTAATGACCAAAGTTGGTTTTTCGAAAACCAACGCGTTTTTAACTCCTTTTCCGATGTTTCAGGTAAAAACGTCGGTGGTGACTCCAGAAGAACCCTTCAAAAACTAGTTCTTGGTTTAGCCCGGTTATCGGACAATCCAAGAACGCCTTTTCGAAAACCTTGCCCCTAGGTTCAGCCCGGTTATCAGACAACCTAAAGGCGTTGTAACCACCAATAAAAACGCGAAAAATGGAAAGTCGGAACCATCGCGTTTCTCCGACCACCCTCGTTTTGACGGCGGCGACAGATGGCGACTCCACTGGGGAAGCCTAGAGAGTTGATCCCATTTAGTGATGGGCCAGCTAAAAATAAATAAACCAAGAAAATAACGCTTTTACCCTGCCTTGTATTATAACATGTTTTAATGTTTGGCTTTAATAACTGTTGTTTGTTTATACTTACGCAATTGTTTGAAATACAAACTGTACACAAACCCGTGCACACAACAGTTCCCTCTATACCCGGGGGCAAGTGAGAAACCCATAGGGAGTGGGTGGCAGGTACGGTTCACTGTAGTGATGTCCTTGTGCCCACTAGTGTGATCGGAAACCACCACTCAAGGTGATAACCTTCCTCTTTTGGCACAAAGATTGACTATGGCCTTAGTGCTAAGCATGGTCGGAAGGCTAGAGAGTGGGTACCCTATAATGGGGGCACCTTGGGGGCCTTAAACCTTGGTGAGAACAGTTAGAACCTACCTTCGCCAATGCACTCTTCTGCAGGAAAACCCTACCTCATGATTAAACGATTTCTCGCCTATTCGTTGATGTTCGAATTGTGTGTGCATCTATTTGCTGCATTTGTCTGTTGCATAGCATAACCAAACAACAAACAAATCACAAAAATCAAAAAATTCCTTTTGCAATAAACACCCTTATCTCGGACAGTCTGCCTTTTAGCTAGCCTGGTTTCAGGTTCTTTGTAAGCTAAGTAGTCACGCAGTCCGACAAAAGAGATAAGGGACATTTACTATTCTTTCGCATAAAGCCACTTTTTTATCTCGGACAATCTACCTTTTAGCTAGCCTGGTTTCAGGTTCTTTGTAAGCTAAGTAGCCACGCAGTCCGACAGAAGAGATGAAAGGCTATAAAATAAAAATAAAGATAAAACAAAAAATAAAATAAAAATCTGATTCCAAAACAATAAATGGGACCAGGTTCAAAAGTATTACCCCCATATAAGTAGTTTATTTTTCAAAAAAATATACATCATACAAAACATGATAAATAAAAATAAACACTCGCATTCATTCAATAAGCATCATTTTCATAAAACATGCATTTTGGTTTTAGAAAATGGAGGGGACTAGTAGACAATTGAAGAAGGTGGATATTTCCCGATACCATGCTGAAAAATTGGAACGGCTTTGCACGGTTATGCCACCAGAGGTCCGCTCCGACTTCGAAAAATCCTATGGACGGATTCTCGACCTACTGAAGATCTGTGTCGACCAAGTTTTCGTCAGGGTATTAGTTCATTTCTGGAACTCCAGTCTGCGCTGCTTCGAATTTCTGCAGTTTGATATGGTGCCCACCTTAGAGGAGTATGAAATCATGCTAAAATGGCCCAAATCAGCCGGGGTCCATATACGCCACGGGGCATATACTCCTGCAGCACAAGTCACTGCCATCATTCAACTACCATTCCGGCAAACTACCCTGATAGGGAAAGGGAATGTCTAGGGTTGGAAGGTCTCAATGTTAGAAGACCACTTGTCCGATTTGGCTGAAAGGACATAATGGGTCGCTTTCAACAAAACCCTGGCCTTAATAATATTCAGAACAATCTTGTTTCCCTTCCACCTCGACACAGTGGATCAAGCCGTCATGGACGCCTTCTTCGCATGGGACGTGCACTCGAAAAGTCCCTTGCCTGCAATTCTTGCCGACACCTTGCTCTTGGTGGATTTCTGTCACCAAAAGCAAGGAAAAACACTCTGCTGCTGCTCTTCACTACTTTTTGTGTGGGGCATTACACACTTTTACGCCTCTAGTCACATGGGGATGTTCCCCGATCGTTTGAGGAGCTTCCCCAAAATCCCTCTCCAACGACGCCTAACTTCAGAGTGGAGGGACGAGTTGGAACGCCTGGATGCCAACAGTTTATCCTGGGTCTGCCCTTGGTTCCGACCCGGCCCAGTCCTCATCAGATGCAGAGATTATCCGAACGTACCCATGATAGGACTTAGGGGTTGCATAGCCTACTCACCTAGAGTAGCTATGAGGCAGCTCATGAGAACCCAAACTACCATTTCTCGAGGGGAGCTCAGAGGATTGTGTTTCTTCGGAGACCCATGCACAATCGCCAACTCACTAGCCGTGAGAAAAGCATGGGAGAAACCTTTCTTTATGGGAGATAGAGAGCTAGGAAAAGCTTGAGTGGCTGTCTCCAGTGACTACGAGGTGTGGAGAAAAAGAAGAGGGATGTCTCAACCATCCACCTCACTCATTACAAGCGCCAGTAGTGAAGAGTTGCAGGCTCAAGTCGATGCCTTGACCCAGAGGATAGAAATCATGGGAGCCCAGATGAGGGCCCTTGAAGAGAGAAAGCAAGAATCTATCCTCACCATTGATGGTCTGCAAAGGCAATGCAAGAAAAAGGATCATGAAATAGAGCGCCTCAAGGACCAGTGTGTTGACTCTAATGAGCAAGCTATCCGAGCATCCAAAACTGCCAGAACAAGCTTGGATAGCCAACTTCAGGAGATCACTGCTAAGACAGCACGCCTTGAGGCCGAATCAGCAAAACAGGCTCAGACAATCAAGGAGTTGTTGCAAGAACTCACCAAGACTCGGTCGGAAATACGCCAAGAGCGGGAGGCCAATCGGAGACTCAACAAAAGTCTCACTGAGCTACGCTGTAAGGAAAGAGACGGGCTAGCTCAGTACGACCAAGTACTACAAGATAAGGACCGAGCCCTTGCCAAACTCGATGAACTACAAGCCTTGGTCATCCATCAAGAGGAGAAGATCAAAGAGGCTTAAAAGTACAACGAAGATATGAGTCAGGCAGTCCAGAAGCAAAGCGAAGCACTCGCTCGTCACGTTCGGGAAGCCGAAAGGGAATTACATAGATATCAAGACCCGCCTGTGGGTTTCTTTAGGCTTTTCCGTTTTTGCCAAAAGTTGCTTCGTAGTATGGAATAGGGGAATGTACACCTTCTAACGGATAAATGAAATTTTTCCTTTATTAAACAATTGTCTACTTGCATGTATATCATTCATTTGCATATCTAATTTCCCCTCCTATCACGCTTAATAAATAAGATAATAAAAAGGAAGGATTAACTGACACGTCTTCCAAATAAGAAGAATGGAGAGAAAGCCACTCCTAATCAAGCTTTCTCCGACGGTCGACTCATTAAGAGAGGAAAATAAGCCTCGATCGTTGGACCTCAAGAATAAGGAAGAGGGGGCAAGGACACCAGTGCGACTATTTATGCCACGTCCTTTCCCCTACGAGTCAAATAAAGTTGTACCGTGGAGATATGGGGAATCTTCACCAATAAAAGAGGACATCACGAATATAGCCGGCATTGGGGGCATTGACTAGAAGTGGAAGAATCTACTCCCCCAAGGACTCACAGGAAGATGTCCCCAAAAATAAAGGAAAAAATAAAAAGACCGAAGAGGAAAAAGAAAATAAGGAATCCAAGGAGGAGACAGAGGAATTACTCCAGTTTATAAGGCAAAGCGAGTATTCCATTATAGACCAGCTCAATCGTACACTTGCAAAGATAACATTGTTATCTCTAATAATGAGCTCGGAACCACACAGAAACGCCCTACTGAAGGTCTTGAGCGAAGCGCATCTACCTCACACCATATCCCAAGAAAAGGTCGAGAGGATCGTCAGTCACATTATGGCAAGCGATCACCTCACCTTCACAGAGGAAGAACTACCCCTCGAGGGGTCGAACCACAACAAGCCCCTGCACATCTCGATCAAGTGCAAGGAGTACCTCATCACCAAAGTTCTTGTGGATAACGGGTCATCCTTGAACGTGATGCCCAAGTGCACACTAGACAAGCTGACTATCCAAGGAGTCCGTCTGCGCCCAAGCAGCACTATCGTTCGAGCCTTTGACGGATCAAAACGAGAAGTAGTGGGAGAAGTTAATTTGCCAATCCAAGTTGGACCCACTATCTTCAACGTCGATTTCCACGTAATGGATATTACTCCAACATATAGTTGTCTCCTCGGCAGGCCTTGGATTCATGACGCTAAGGCAGTACCTTCGACGGTCCACCAGAAAGTCAAGTTCATAGTGGACGACAAATTGGTCACGGTCCAAGCAGAAGATGATATCCTGATCAGTGGACCGTCCACCCAACCTTATGTGGATGCGGCTGAAGAGGCCCTTGAAACATCTTTTCAAGCGCTCGAAATTGCCAATATAGAGAGACTTCCCAAAAACACAAAGGTAGCCCGCATGATGATGAAACATGGCTACCATCCTGGCCAAGGGCTGGGGGAAGATTCCCAAGGCATAAGGGAACCCCCAGAATTCCAAGATAATCCTTTCAGGCATGGCCTAGGATATGACCCTACTAAGGGTCGAGCAGAAAGAGGGAAAGGGAAGTCTCCCCTCCGCACACTCAAGCAAATTTTTCGAAGTGGAGGGGTGCAAGCGTCAAGAGTCACCCTAGTCATTAGGAAATCTTTTTCTTCATTTAAGGGATGTAAACCCCATGATTGTTAGAGATTATCCCCCGGGGCTAGCCCGACCCCCAGACATTTTAGGGCACATATTCCCTTATTAATTAATAAAGAATGCTTCTTACTATTTGTTTCTTTTCTCACTATTTCTGACTAGACCTCACAATAACCCTGTCTAAGTAAACGGAAAAAGAAAAAGAAGAATAAGAAGCGCAACCAAAAATTCACCATTGCCATTACAGTCAAGCTGGTTGATTAGAAACACCAAATAAGACTTCGCTTCACCATAAAGAAAAGTCATGCTTCGCCAATATTGTGAACAAAAAATAAATAAACACAAAAAAAAGAAGAAAAAAAAAAACATAAAACCCAAAGGCCAAAAAAATACCCGGTAGGAAACCCACCAAGGGGGCTACGCAAAAAATAGGTTCAACCTGGTAGGATACCCGAACAAAAATAAAGGGTAGCCTAGGCAAAAGTTAGGGTTACAAAATAAGGTCTGCTAGGATTCCCTACAAACAAAAAAAGGAACCTAGGCAAAAGATAGGGCCAAAGCACAATATCCTGGTTCGAAAACCCAAAGGGCGATCTAGGGAAATCAATTAGCCATAGAAAAGCAATGGAAATAAAACTAAGGCGCAAATACAAAAAAGGGGAAATGCTTGCTTAGACAAAAAACTTAAACACCTAAGCCTAACCCTGCCCAGCCGTTCTTACAAAAACTCTTTCTAAATAATATAAACCTTCTAAAACACAAGCCATTGAATTTACCCCTTTTACTTCTCTTCTTTTGACCCTCACAACAATATTCTAATAATTAATTTGGGAATATGGAGGCGTATAGTTAACAAGAGGATTGAAACCCCTAGAGCGAAGAAAAAGGGACACTACATGACAAAGAGTACTCTATAGAGAGAGAAAAAGGAAAAACAAGCTACCCTTCGGTCATAAGAAGTCCAACATGGTACAGCCAAACGCAAAAATCCAGATCAGAGGACATCCGGCGCTACAAGACACGTCAGATAAATCCTTCTGAAAAAATAATTGAAATAGGCATTATAGGACATCAAACATAAAAACATTGCATGCATAAAATGTTTTTGAACCAGGTCCTATTTCCTTTTAACAAAAAAAAAAGCCCGAAATTCGAGACGGTCGTCCGGAATTCCCAGACCGCCGTCTCGGTCTCCAAGCAAAACGAGACCATCGTCTCGACCATCGAGACCGCCGTCTCGACTTAGCTGAAAACGAGACTGTCGTCCCACTTGGCGAGATGACCGTCTCGTTTAAGGCCAAAGTCGAGACTCCATCTCGACTTCCCACACGGCCGTCTCGACTTGCAGAAAAACGAGACCGCCGTCTCGACTCCCCAGACGGCGATCCCAGATCCGAATTTTCCCCTATAAATAGGGGAGGCATCCTGGAGCTCCTCACAACTCTCTGGCACTCCAACTCTCAGATCTATTACTTCCAAGCACCTTCTCGACAAAATGTTTCGTGGAAGTCAGTCAAGAAAGAGAAGAGGACCTGCTGGCCCTAGCAGTTCCGCAGCGCCTGCTCCTCAAGACCCCGCACGGCTCTCACTGCTACACCAGGCTCGCCTAGAGCACATCAGGGGGTACGCTTGGCACCCCATGCTCAAGCTGGACTTCGGCATCCTCGCCGAATTTGGATGGGAGGACGACATCCGGGCCAACATTGGATGGGGCTTCCTCCTGCAGGCTCCTCCCACCCATGTGTACCCTCAAGCAGTGATGGAGTTCCTGGCCTCCATATCCTACGCCGAAACTCCCTCCATGATCCCAGGCCTGTCATCAACGAAGATGGTGACATACTTTATGGGTGGGATGTATCGGACCACCACCCTGGACGAATTCAACGTGTCTATTGGATTCGTCTGGCCCGAAGACGTGCTGACCCAGGAATACCAGGAGGCCATCTGCGCACGCCCCACCAACCTCACCGTCGGCGAGATGTGGGAGCAGCTCACCAGGGCCCCCACTTTGCCCACACTGATGAAGGGCTCAACACTCCCCCCGGCCCTCCGCATTTGCCACAAGCTGCTGGCGAGGACCATCCATGGCAGGAAGGAGAGTCAGGGAAAGGTAACGCTCCCCGACCTCTTTGTCCTTTACTGCATGTACCAGAGGCGTCGATGCAACCCTGGCTACTTCTTCCTGAAATCCCTCAAGGACTTCGGGAGTAGGCCAGTGGGAGATGTCCTCATGGCCCCCCTCATCACCCCCCTGGCAAAAAAATGGGGGTGCAGTGGCCGGGAAGAACTGGCCTCCAGTCAACGGCCCGAATCTATCAACGGGTCGATATTGGTCAGCATGGGGATGCTCATGCGCCGCAGAACCCAGCTGGTCCTCCACCCATCACTGGACTTCGCCTTGGACCTCCAGGACATCGTGGCGATGCACGATCTCCTGACACCTCCCAATTTCCAACAGCAACAACAACAGCAGCATCAGCATCAGCAACAGTACTCTGACGACTTTGTTGGCATAAACCGCAACATCCACGATCTACGCCAGCAATTCGAACAGATGTCTGTAAGTCAAGAACAGATATCCCTAAGGCAAGAAGCCTTCGACACCAAACTGGAGACGATATACCAGTATCAAGAAGGGATGAGACAAGACTGGGCAACATTCCAACAAGAGTATCACGATGAAGTCCGGGACCAAGCAGAGTTCCGGAGACATATGTACCAACAATTTCCCTCCTACGGATCATCTCCAGACGATAGCCCATAGTCTTAGGGATATAGAATAGGACTGTTGTAATAAAATATTTTATAAATAAAATTTTATTCCATGCATCTTTTTATCCCTTCCAAAAGTCAGCGTAATCAAAAGAAAATAAAGAGTAAAAAGACTTACGCTCAATAAAAAAAGCCAAATCCAGAATCGCGAGAAAAAAGAGATAAAACCGCGAAAAAAAGGTAGGATTGAAATAAAGTCAACCACCTTGACCAACAAAACTTCGACAACCAAGAGTCAAACACAAACAAAGCCCACCCGACCAACCAGCAAGAGTCAGGTGATCATCATCAAAAGACCAAAAACAAAGAATCCCCAGCAACCAACAAGGCTGGATGAACACCAACAAAATCCCCGGCGCAAACCGGATGAACAAATTAAAGACAAAGAAAACACATCTCAACAAACGACGCATGAGCCACCTGAGCAGTAAGACGCCACCACCACCAGTCCTACACAGCGGACTATACCAGCCTGATGAGGGGTTCATACTCATCCAGTCCAACACACAGCGGACTACAACTACCAGCCTGATGGGGGGTTCATACTCATCCAGTCCAACACACAGCGCACTACAACTACCAGCCTAATGGGGGGTTTATACCCATCAACCGAAGGATCGGCTACCGTCAGAAGGAGTATCCTGAGGTTCTACCACGTGCCAACCAAAGGGATTGGTTACCGTCAAAAGGAGTATCCTGGAGGTGCACAACATAAACTTTCCCCAGAAGATCAACCGCCGCAAGACGAAACATCCGAAGGGTAACCGGGCAAGAGGGTCAACTCCTTTACCTTCCAGTCGTTCTTCTTGGCACAACAGGCCAACAGCCGACTGGTCAGTAAAGGGGGGGCAGCTGTAGACCCCTAATCATGCCCGGCCTTTTAATAAAGACCAAAAGACCTTCTATTCGAAGATGGATGAAGCCTAAGAAGCCACTAGGAGAGACTATTAGGCCCCATACTAGGATAGGAGGGATTTTTGGCTCAAAAATAAGGATTTTCGCCTTTTAAGGTTGAGACGGCCGTCTCGGATTCGAGACCACTGTCTCGCCTTGCGCGGATGGCGAGACGGCCGTCTCGACCTTGTCAGACGAGACGGCCCATCTCGACCTGACAGGCGCGAATCCCTATAAATAGGAGCGTCATTCCCCTCATTTCCCACAGTTCTTCCATTCTCTCTCTAGACTTTTCACCAAATTCTCTTTCTAGAACCCCTCCGAAGTATTTCCAGAGTTTCTGAGAGTTTTCTAGAGTGTTTTAGAGCATTTTCGAGAGATTCTGGCGCTGTAAAGAGTGAAGGGCAGCCAAAAAGTACCCTATTTTTGCAAAGAATTAATAGAAAGCTCGCTTCGGAAGTTCCTACTCTCTCTCTCTACTTTACTGCTTAAATTTTAATTATGCAATAGAAACTAGGGCATGTAGTCATAATTTTAAATTCCGCAAAATTAAGGGTAAAAGCGTATTTTTCACCGGTTTATTTATTTATCCAAAGTAGCTAGCCCATCATAGGGAACCCGAAAGGGGCGTTGTAAGGGAACTAACACTTCCCTTACACGTAACTAACTCCCTTACCCAACTCTGGTTCTAATGACCAAAGTTGGTTTTTCGAAAACCAACGCCTTTTTAACTCCTTTTTCGATGTTTCCGGTAAAAACGTCGGTGGTGACTCCAGAAGAACCCTTCAAAAACTAGTTCTTGGTTTAGCCCGGTTATCGGACAATCCAAGAACGCCTTTTCGAAAACCTCGCCCCTAGGTTCAGCCCGATTATCGGACAACCTAAAGGCGTTGTAACCACCAATAAAAACGCAAAAAATGGAAAGTCGGAACCCTCGCGTTGCTCTGACCGCCCTCGTTTTGACGGCGGCAACAGGCTTGTTAGGCTTCATCCATTTTCGAATAGGAGGTCTTCTGCTCTTATTTTGAGGTCGGGCAAGATTTAGGGTCTACAGGTTGCTTCCCTTTGGCTTTTATAAATTTGGTAAATTTCTTTATCATAAGACTCATTTGTTCTTCTTCTTCATTTTCTGAGTCTTCTTCTACCTTCTTGTTCTTACTCTTGGAAATTTCGGTTTGGAAGGCTAGGTTCCTCTTTTGGTGTTGACCTTCTTCATCATTTAGCCTTCCTAATTCAAGCTCATGCTCTCTCAATTTTCCAAAGAGCGCCGCCATAGACATTGTGGCAAGGTTTTGTGACTCCGTGATGGCCGTCACCTTAGGTTGCCATTTCCTATCCAAAAATTTCAAAATTTTTACGTTTAATTCATCAACATCAAAAATTTTACCTAACCCGGTGAGATGGTTCACAATGTGTGTGAAACGCTTTTGAACGTCAAAAATCGTTTCTCCTTGTTGCATTTAGAACATCTCATATTATTGGATTAGTAAATTTTTATGTGCTCTCTTAACGTCGTTGGTACCTTCGTGGGTCACTCTCAACATTTCCCACATCTCTTGAGCACTTTTACAAACGGAGATCCTATAAAACTCATCAAGGGTTAATGCAGATGAAATTATATTCCTAGCCCTAACATCATATTAGGTTTTTCTATTTTCCTCCGCCGTCCATCTAGAAAATGGTTTTGATATATCTACTCCGTTTTCAGAAATTTTTGGAATAAAGGGACCGTTTAAAATTGCATCCCATATAACTCTATCAACAGACTCCAAAAATATTTGCATTCTTACTTTACAAAAAGGATAATTTTGCTCTGCAAAAAGTGAGGGTCTATTGATAGAAGCACCCTAGGCAAACGTTTGATTTTGTCCGGCCATTTTCGAAAATTGAATGACTATCAAAGCAAGCTCTGATACCACTTGTTAGAATTGCGCAGTGGAATGTTTGCATTTCCGGACAAAAACCAAGAGAGGGGGTGAATTGGTTTCTTAACAAAAATTAGGGTTTTAAAAATTTCTCCAAATTTTACCGATTAAAATGTTGTGTAAAGTAAATAGAGCAAGGATAGAGTCTTACACAGATGATTTATACTGGTTCGAATCAAAAGACCCTACGTCCAGTTGCTAATCACTCAAACAGAGGATTAACGTTGTCACTATAATGACAGTTTTACAAACAGATAATAATTGAAAAGATAAGGTAAAGAATACACCTCTCTTGAGTCACACAAGAGATGAACACCTCCTTTGAATCCCATAAAGGATGAAGAACAACTTTCCCTAGAGACGACACAACACACAATCCACCAAGAAAACCCATTTAGTGATTCTTATCGCTTCTAGCCCACACTAGGTTCCAAAAGCCCTTTTTCCTCCAATAAACAGTTCTCTGGCAGTCACAACTCTTAACTTTTGTTTGAAAAAGGTTGTTCAATTTGCAGAGAGCCTTAGAGAACCTTAAGTAGACGGATTAGGGTTTGGGAATTGGGGATTTTCGAAACCTGGTGAATTGGGAATAGGGTTTTCGAAACTTGGTCCAATTTTGAAATTCAAAACACATATCTGACTGAAATAATCGATTATCTTGAGTCTTAATCGATTATTACATAGCCAAATTCACCTGGAACCCATAACCACATAGTTTAATCGATTAATAGGGTAATTAATCGATTAACAGCCTTGTTAATTAACAAGGGCTTTAATCGATTATTCCAGAGAGCTTATACAGAAAATGGTTTTCCTCTCTGTAATAATCGATTATCCTACCATTTAATCGATTAATCCAGTATGTTTTTGATAAAAAAGAGTTTTTGAAGCTTTTAAAGAGTAGACTATGTGCTGGCTATCTTAGACTCTAATATTACAGACTCAAAATCATCAGACCAAAGTTATTACATAACATTACAAGTCTTCAAATCTTTAAGTCCTTTGTTCTTGAATCATCATCAAAATCTACAGGCTTCAGATCCATGTATGTTCAACATTCATATGCTTGTATGTTTCAACAATAGTATGTGAGTGCGAGAGAAGAGAGAAGAAAAGAAGAGGAGAACCTGAAAATGCAGAACCTAATTTCTCTTTGATGAGTAGAAGTTCGGATTCCAAATTTTTGAAGTCCGAATGACATACCTGCAATATTTCAGTCTTAATGGGTTGTGCCCCCTTGACTGAGTGCAGAGTCACATGTTTTGGGCAGTGGGTACATCAGCTAAAGTGTTCTTGGATAAGTATTGACTTAGTCAAAATGATACAGTAAATGCACTTGCAGAATTTGATAAGCAATAAATCTTGGAAATTTTTCCTTGATTAGCTGAGAATTTTTCAATTGATTGTAACTAAAATGATTTCTAAGAATGAATTAATAGATTAATCAACAAATTAACCAATTAATTTGATCTTGAATATTAGGTTTGAAAAAGAAACAGTGAAATAATTGATTAAAAATATAAAAGAATCAATTATTTTTTACGGAAAAATTTAATAAAATGTCAATAGAATTGTAGTCGATTAAAACGAAGAAGAATCAATTAAATTTTACCTTTTAATGGTTTTAACAAATGTAAATCCTTTTTAATCGATTAAAACAGAGAGAATAAAACTATATTAAATTTCTGAGTACATTTTAATCGGTTAATTTGTATTTTAATCGATTAAAATTATACGGACAACTTTTCTGGTATTCTCTATAAGTGAAATTAATCGATTAAAATAATTTTATATCAATTAAAATACTCAGTCCATGATTCCAGAATTAATATTTGCTGATTAGGTACCAAAGAACTTCTAGATTTTGTTCCTGCAAAACAGATTTAACATATATCTGGTACCGTTTTTATAATCATTGGATCCAATCAAGTTATTTGGAATGAATTCTTGGGAATCCACTTCATTCTACCTCTTGGTATAGCATACTTCTTGATTCTACAAAATTTATCAGAATGACCTCTTTTCATACAGTAAAAGCATTTAATAATAGATGATGAGTACGATTTTCTATTTACAACAGTTTTTCTAATTTTCTTGCTAGATGTAAATCCAATTCCAGATTTGTCAAAAATAAGTTTTTGCGACCCAATAAGAACATCAAGATTAGCTTGTCCTTGAGTAAATTTAGAAACAGTTTGTGACAAAAACTCAATCTTTTTTTGTAAATCTAGACAATTATTACATGGTTTATTACATAAACAATCAGAATTATCATGGATTAATTTTAAGAAATCAAGATCAGTTTCATCTTCAAGAATTTTCTTTTCAAGAAAATCAACTCTATTTTCTAGCCAATTGTTCATGCCTTTTAGCCTATCATTTTCCTTTTGAAGTTTCTTGGTTTCATCATGCATTTCATTAAATGCCTCTTGTAATGAATTATAATTCACAAAATTAGAAGAAGAGTTAGAACTTACACTGCTGATTTGATAATTCTGATTAGCCATTAGACACAAGTTAGCTTCTTCATCATCAGAATTTTCTGTTGATGAGGTATCATTGTCATCCCATGCTATATATGCTCTTCTTTTGATCTTTTCTTCTTTCTTATCATTGTATTTATTCTTTTCTGGACACTCCATTCTAACATGACCTTGCTTACCACAACCATAGCATTTATAGTTAAAAGAATAAGATTTCTTTTCATACCTTTTGTGTTTTTCTTTATCTTGAATCTTTCTCTTGAGAAACTTGTTAAACTTTTTGACTAGTAGTCCAAGATTTTCACTTTCTTCCTCTGATTCTTGATCTTTTTCTTCAACTTTGAGTGTTATGCTTCTACCTTTCTTTTCAGAGATTTCTTGCTCATTGAATCTGTTAATTTCCATCTCATGTTCTCTGAGTTTGCCAAATAAGGAAGTTGTTGTCATGATGGATAAGTCTTTTGACTCTGAAATTGTTGTGACCTTAGGCTGCCATGACCTGTTAAGACATTTCAAAACTTTTATATTTAATTCCTCTTTATCAAAAGTTTTACCTAAGCCCATTAGATGATTGATGATATGAGTGAAGCGCTTCTGCACGTTTGCAATACTTTCTCCAGTTTGCATTTTAAACAACTCATATTCTCTTATGAGTATGCTTTCTAGCTCTCTTTACATCATTCGTTCCCTCATGAGTGACCTCGAGAACTTCCCACATTTCCTTGGCAGATTTGCATTGAGAAACCCTGAAAAACTCATCCTGGTTTAGTGCAGAAGTAATTATGTTTTTAGCAGTACAATCACTTTGAACTTTTCTTTTCTCTTCATCATTTAAACTAGAACATTCTTTTTCTGTAATTAATGGACCATTAACAATTACATCCCAAACATTCCTATCAATGGATTCAATAAATATCTTCATCCTAATCTTCCAAAATGGATAATCTGTACCACAAAACAGTGGGGGTCTATTAATAGAAGCTCCCTCTGAAAAAGGTAATTTGTTTTCAGCCATGAAAGATTTGGATCAAAACTCTTGAGTATTTTTCAAGACCCTTGCTCTTGATACCAATTGTTAGAAAAGGAGGCTGAGATCAAGAGGGGGGTGAATTGATCTTTGAAAGATTTTTGTCAATTTATAGATTATCTATTTCAAAGATTAAGAGTTCTGACCAAATCTTGAATCAAGCAAAACAAACAATCAAAATAAAGACATCAGCATAATTAAAGAGAGTAAGGTTTAGAGAAATACAACCAAGATTTATACTGGTTCACCCAATCCCAGGGCTATGTCCAGTTCTCAGCCAAATTCTAGCTGAGTTCCACTAAATTGAATGTTTTACAGATTACAGATTTCAATCACACACCCAATCTACCATAAGAACCAAAATTCCAGTCCTTGCACCTAAACCTTCACCAAGAACCAACTTCCAGTTCTTGAACCACCTTGCAGCCAAATTCCATCCACAGAAACCAGTGCCCACACTTCCAGACACCCACAATATAGTAATAAAATGTAAAGAAATAAAGACAAGAAACAGAACACTCAAACCCAGATTATGCAGCTCTGCAGAATGAATTTCTTCACAAAAGAAATGCAGAAATTGCCTCAAGAAATAACTTTGAAAAACTTCACAAAACTTGCGTGATTCTTTTTTGAAAGTAGCTCTTATGATTGCTTGATTGATTTGCCAAAGGTATGTATTTAAAAGACTCAAGAAATCCTGTTTATATAGAGAATTATTCTAACTGCTGGTTTAATTAATCTGTTAAAACAATCTTTTAATCTGTTAAAAGTCTTAAATTAATTTGTTAAAACTTCTTTTAATCTGTTAAAATTTTCTTGATTATTTTTCAGATTTGTTTTAACTGATGAGACATCGTTTCAATCGATTAAAACACTTTGTAAAAATTCCCTTAAGTTGTTTTAATCGATTAATTCACCTTTTAATCGATTAAAATACTGCCAAATGTTTTCATAAAACTTCCTAAGTGATTTTAACTGATAATAGTCTGTTTTAATCGATTAAAAAACTTTGTAAAAAATCTCTTAGTTGTTTTAATCGATTAATTCACATTTTAATCGATTAAAATCCTGCCAATATTTTCATAAAACTTTCTAACTGATTTTAACTGATAACACATCGATTAAAATTCGATGAGAACTTCTTTCAAAACCTTTCAAGTGGTTTTAATCGATTAATTCGAGATTACATCAATTAAAATACTGACAGAACATCTTTCGAAACACTTCAAGTTATTTTAATCGATTATTTCGAGTTTTATCGATTAAAATACTGCCAAAACACTTTCCAAAACATTTTAATCAATTATTTAGAATCTATATCAGTTAAAATACTGGAAGAAGGTTTTCGAAAACTCCTTTAATGAAAACAATCGATTAATTCGAAGATATATCGATTAAAACAGTTCCAGTGAATGTTTTAAAAGGTTTTAATCGATTATTTCGAAAACCTATTAGTTAAAAACCTGTTATGCAAGTGTTAAGAACATTTTAGCTGATAATGCTCATATAATATCAGTTAAAACAATTACTTAAAAACCATTTAATTGATTACTTTGGTTTTTAATAGATTAAAGACATTTAGAGGCCTTTTCAAAATCTTTTAAATGATGAAACCTCCTGCAGTAGAGAGATATGAATCATTATACCTATGTATAGATGCAGACTCACTAATCACTCTACCCTTTTAACCAAGTAACCTTTGACTTCAACAGAATAGCCTTTGACTTCATTTGACTTCATCAAATCAACAAGATCTTCGTTTTATCAAATGATTCAATAAGATCTTCATTACTTTCAAAAATGTTCTTGATTATTTTCCAGATTTATTTTAACTGATGCGACAACATTTTAATCAATTAAAACAATTAACAAAAAGTCCCTTAAGTTGTTTTAATCGATTAATTTTCAATTTAATCGATTAATATTCTGCCAAAAACTTTCTAAGTGATTTTAACTGATAACAACAAATTTTAATCGATTAAAATAGTTAGCAAAAAGTTCATTAAGTTGTTTTAATTGATTAATTTGATTTTACATCAATTAAAATTATTCTGATCAATCATTTTTGAGATTACATCGATTAAAACTTATTTTGATCGATCATATATGTGATTACATCGATTAAAAAGCATTGCAAGTGGTTTTAATCGATTATTTTGAAGTTATATCGATTAAAATACTACAGAACACTTTTCAAAACATCTTAAGTGATTTTAATCGATTATTTCGAATCTATATAAGTTAAAACACTGGCAGAAGGTTTTCAAGAACTCCTTTAATGAAAATAATCAATTAATTTGAAAGTGTATCGATTAAAATAGTTCCAGTGAATGTTTTAAATGGTTTTAATCGATTATTTCGAAAACCTATCAGTTAAAAATCTGTCATGTAAGTTTTAAGAACATTTTAATTGATAAAGCTCATATAATATCAGTTAAATCAATTTCTTAAAAACAATTTAACCAATTGCTTTGGTTTTTAACCGATTAAAAAACATCTTTAGAGGTATTTTAAAATTATTTCAATTGATGAAACCTCATGCAACAAAGAGATATGAATGATTGTACCTATGTATAGATGCAGACTCACTAATCACTCTACCCTTTAACCCAAGTAGCCTTTGACTTCATCAAATCCACAATATCTTCAACTTATCAAATGATTCAATAAGATCTTCATCACTTTCATGCTGGAAATGGAAGCTCGATCTATACAACCTACCAAGAAGAAACTGAGGCCATTGATTTGGGACAAGGAGATGATAAGAAAGAAATAAGTATTGGTACCCAAATTGATGATAACGTTAGGGAAGGATTAGTACAACTACTAAGAGAGTATGTGGACGCATTTGCATGGTCCTACCATGACATGCCAAGACTTCAGAACTCAACATCATAATTCCTCTCCCTACCGACCTAAAATGAATGGTGTAGTAGAGGAAGCCAATAAGAACATTAAGAAGATCATCCAAAAGTTGGTCAAAACCTACAAGGATTGGCATGAAATGTTGCCCTTTGCCCTTCATGGTTATCAAACTTCTACACGGACCTCCACAGAAGCTACTCCATTCTCCCTTGTATATGGCATGGAGGTCGTACTTCTGATAGAGGTCAAAATACCTTCCTTGCAATTTATCATGGAAGCAAAATTGACAGAAGCTGAATGGGTCTAAAGCTGATACAACCAGTTGAACTTAATCAAAGAAAAATGATTGGATGCCATATGTCGTGGACAAGCCTATCAAAAGAAGATCGAAAGGGCTTACGGCAAAAAGGTCAACCCCCATATTTACCATAAGGGGGATTTAATGGTAAAAAAATTGCTTTCGGCCTAGAAAGACAAAGTTGGGAAATGGACAGCAAATTATGAAGGGCCCTTTGTGGTTAAGCGAGCTTTTTCGGGAGGAGCTCTTATCCTCACTGACATGGATGGAGAGTAACTTTGACACCCGGTCAATTCTGATGCGGTGAAGAAGTATTATGCTTGAATACATTGCTCAAGACCAGCCAGAATGAAAACTCGTAAAGGGCATCCTGGGCAAAAGTTAGGGTCCACATTCCTCACTAGGATACGTCCTAGGCAAAATTTAGAGGTTTCAAAAAAAAATTCTCTCCTAAGAGTAATGGTTATCTTAGTCGAAAACCAAAAGGCGGCTAAGGTAACATCCTTCTAGAAGCAGGCAATTTGTATAGTCTTCACTTCAGGCTCGAGCATCTTGACTGAAGCAACTAGGAGAATAAGGGTGGCAGATATCAGAGACATGATTGTTGAAGCCCACACAGTGTAGCCAACCTTGGCCAGCTATTCTTCTAAATCCCTTTATAATCCTTCTTTAAACAGAAAAAGAAGAAATAAACCTTTTGCTCATGAATATCAATAAAATTTTCTTTCATTTCTTTTCTCTTGACCAATTTATGGAAATGTTTTTATATTGATAAATCATAAATATGCCCAAAGTCCTTTTGTCAAGATCAAATCATGCATCTAAAACTGGGAAGCATTGAAAAAGGAAAAATTATGATTGAAAAATAATGCCTGCTAGGAGATTCTTAGAAAAAATTAGGGCAGCCTGCTAAATCAAAAATCCTAAAAAAGGGCGGTCTAGGAAAAAGTTACGGAACTCATAAAAAAGAAAAATCCCGCTAAGATGTCCTAGGCAAAAATTAAGGCAGCCTGCTAGATCAAAAACCCCGAAATGGCAATCTAGGCAAAAATTAGGGCTAAACCAAAAATATGAATAAAAGAGGAGCCCATCAGCATAATCCTGAAAGTCCAACAAGAGAATGACTGTCACTTTTCTAGATGCAATAAATAAGAGAATAGATTGTATTTAGGACATCCACACACAAGTAGTCGGACAAAATGACTCTGTCAAAATAAAAAATGAAAAATAAAAATCTCTTTAGCAAAAAACGAGAATCATGCATATAAGGAAACTAGGATCCATGTTTGTGATTAAAAACAAGAAGCGTCAAGACCAAGTTTCCAAATGATGCTCCCCCTCAAGAAAACGAAGCAAATTGTCGCCATTAATCAAGCAACTCAAAGCAAAATAAGGGTTTCCAGAACCCAAAGCCCCAACCACCATCCTTCCACCCAAGAGAAGGTATAACCATCAACAAAGAAAAGCTGACAGAAAGGCTCAATCATCCCCTAAGCAGATCCGTGCCTACTCCCGAGGCAAAATAAAAAAATAGTACCCTAAGGCTCAGCATCGCCACCACATGAGTCATCGACCATACTCAATCAAGTCTCTGCCACATTCCCCAATGGAGAATAAAGGTTTCACAAAAGTTCATCATCAAAAAGTCAAGGAGTCAAACCTTCGTACTCTTAAGGGCTCAACAAGAAGAAAAATAAAAGAAAACCCTTCATCCCCAGCGGATACCCAAAAACAAAGAAGGACATGACAAAGGAAGGCCAATAAATCGCCAAGTGGGTCACCTCAAGAAAAGGAATAAAGCAACCAAACCAAGGAATCTAAAATTCCATTCCCTAGTGGAATAAGAGCTTCACAAAGATAGCCGCCCCCAGAGATCAACAAGCTGGATGGCTATTATAAAAGCCCAAAATAAAAGAATCCCTAACAATCAACAAGTTGGATGGCTATTGTAAAAGCCCAAAATCAAATAATCTCCAATGATCAACAAGTTCGATCGCTATTATAAAAGCCCAAAATCAAAAAATCTCCAGCAATAAAAAAGGTGGATGGCTATTGTAAAAGCCAAAAACCAAAGAATCCCCGACACACCGGATGACTTCATAGAAAAATCAAAAATATTTTCAAACAGAACTACTCCCCATGGAGTCAGCGCGTGACCAAGATCAGTAAGCCGCTATCACATAGTTCAGTCCGAGGAAAGGACTCAAAACCAAATGGGGGTTCGTACTCATGAACCACAGGATCGAAGGGAACATTTTGTGGGCGAGTCTTACAAAAGGGGACTCAAACCAAATGGGGGTTCGTACTCATCAACCACATGGTCAACTACCGTATCAAAGGAGCATCCTGAGGACGAGTCTTATAAAAGGGAACTCAAACCAAATGGGGGTTTGTACTCATCAACCACAGGATCGAAGGGAACATTCTGTGGGTGAGTCTTACAAAAGGGGACTCAAACCAGATGGGGGTTCATACTCATCAACCATAGGATCGAAGGGAACATCTTGTGGGCGAGTCTTACAAAAGGTGACTCAAACCAGATGGGGATTCGTACTCATCAACCACAGGGTCAGCTACCCCATCAAAGGACCATCCTGAGGACGAGTCTTACAAATGGGGACTCAAACTAGACGAGGGTTCGTACTCATCAACCATAGAGTTAGCTAGCGCATCAAAGGAGCATCCTGTGGGCGAATCCTATAAAAGGGGACTTAAACTAGATGGGGGTTCATACTCATCAACCATAGGGTCAGCTATTGCATCAAAGGAGCATCCTGAGGGCGAGTCTTACAAAAGGGGACTCAAATTAGATGGGGGTTCGTACTCATCAGCCACAGGGTCAACTACCACATCAAAAGAGCATCCTGAGGATGAGTCTTACAAAAGGGGACTCAAACCAGATAGGGGTTTGTACTTATCAGTGAGTCTTACAAAAGGGGACTCAAAGCAGATGGGGGTTGGTACTCATCAACGATTCTTACAAAACGGGACTCAAACCAGATGGGGGTGCATATTCATCACCATAGGGTCGAAGGGAACACTCTTTGGACAACAATGAAGAAAACACAAAGACATTCACATTCATCGTCTAGAGGGTCAGCTACTGCATGTGTAGATGGTCGTCCCACCCTCCTTGATAGCCTGGGACGGTCATCCCGCCTAACAAAATTCGGGACGGCCGCCCCGACCTCTTGGGTGAACGTTCTTATAAATAGGACGTCAGTCCTCACTGTTTCACAAAATCTTACACACATTCTCACACTTTTAGAGACTCTCAGACACTTCTAGAGACCTCTACACATCGAGTGATCTTTCTAATTGTCCTTTTTGGGCACAATATCAGTTAAGGAAGTCTCATTTGAGACATCTGGCTCTCGGTAGTTTAAACTTTCATTTGTTCGAGAGAGGAGTGCTCTTGTAGTGCGAGGGGACTGCCAAAAAGCATCCTCAAGTTTAATATTTTTAAAAGCTCGCTTCGGAGGTTCTTCTCAATCCCTTAATCTTTTATTGCTTTCCTTCATGTGCATTAGAAATTAGGGTCATGTAGACATTTAAATAAATATTGCAAATAAATAAATAGGGTAAAAGTGTAATTTCTAAAACTCTTTATTTTCTAAATTAATCCACATAGGGAACCCAAAAGGGGCGTTGTGAGGTGCTAATACCTTCCCCATGCGTAACTAACTCTCTTACCTGACTCTGGTTATAATGGCTTGTCGCCGCCGTCAAAAGAGACGGTCGGAGCGATGCGATAGTTTTGAATGACTTGCGTTTTCTAAAGAAGTGGTTCAACGCCTTTAGGTTCTCTAATAACCGGGCTGGACCTAAAGGCGAGGTTTTCGAAAATGTTTGAGGGAGTCATCATCGATGTTTTTACCATAAACATCGAAAAAGGAAAAAAAAAGAGAAGAGGACATTGGTTTCAGAAAAAACCAACTTTGACCATTACAACCGGAGTCGAGTAAGGGAGTTAGTTACGTGTGGGGAAGGTGTTAGCACCCCACAACGCCCCTTTCGGGTTCCCTATGATGGACTAGTTCAGAAAATAAATACTTAAAGAAATTATGCTTTTACCCTATTATTTTACCTACTTGCAGAATTTAAATGTCTACATGGCCCTATTATCTAATGCACACAAAGAAAGCAATAAAAGAGAGAGAGAATAGGGAAGAAACCTCCGAAGCAAGCTTTATATTAACCCTTTGAAACTTTAGAACACTTTTTGGTAGTCCCCGCACTCTATAGGCACGCTCATACTACAAAAGATAAAATCCCACTCTATCGAGGGCCGGATGTCTCAAAAGGGGACTTCCTTAACCGATTTCTACTTTAAACGGAGATCGGAAAGCTCACTCGAACTCTGGAATAATGCTCAGAGACACTCAAAAGTGCTAAAAGGCTTCCTAGAGAGTGGTAGGAGTGAAAAGGTGTGAAAAGTTCGAGGAATGAGGCTCCTATTTATATGAATCTGCACCAGTAAAAAGTGAATGACCGTCTGAATTTAGTGGACGGTCGTCCATGACAAAAAGTGGCCATGGACGGCCGTCCATATAGAGTGGATGGTCGTCCATGGCCAAAGGTTGCCATGGACGGCCGTGCAGGCTAAGTGGATATCCATCCATCGCCTTAAAGTAGGCATGGACTACCGTCTGACTGTCCTAAGGCAATGGACGGCCGTCCACTTAGCCTGGACGGTCATCTGCTGTTTCTGACCAAAATTTCCATTTTTATTGCCTCTGAAAACCCTTCCTATCTTAAATGGAACCTAGAAAAAGCTACTAGGGACTTAATAAAGTCTTGACCATCTTCAAAACGGGTGATCTCTTGCTTTATTGGGGAGCCGGGCAAGATTTGGGGTCTAAAGCTACCCCCCCTTCACCTGACCAATTAACTATGGGTTAACGTACCATAAGGTCGATTGGTGGGTGAAAGAGTTAACCATCTTGCCCGGTTGTCCTCTAGATGCTCCTCTTGTTGTGGTAGCTGACCCTCAAGACTATGAACGTAGTCCGGTGCTGTCTTTAGGATGCTTACTTACTGCGGAGGCCGACCCTTCAGATGATATGTTGTGAGGCTCCAGGATGCTCCTTTGATGCGGTAGCTGACCCTTCAGCTGAAGATTTTTCTTTGGGATGCTCCTTTGATGCGGCAGTTGACCCCTCAAGTGGTGAATCTGTCGGGTGATGACGACGGAGTATGTCTTTTGGATACTCCTTTGCATCGGAGTTGATCCTCTAGACGACCTGTAGAGCTCTATCTTCTGAATTCCCTTTCGCTGTGGTTGCTGATCCTTGTTGTCGTTGCCGTCAAAATGAGGGCGGTCGGAGCGACGTGATGGTTTCGAATTCCTTTGATTTTCGCGTTTTTTATTGGTGGTTACAACTCCTTTAGGTTGTCCGATAACGGGGTTGAACCTGAGGGCGAGGTTTTCGAAAGGGTGCTCTTGGATTGTCCGATAATCGGGCTAATCCAAGAGCTAGTTTTTTAGGGTTCTTTGGAGTCGCCACCGATGTTTTTACCGAAAACATCGAAAAAGGAGTTTAAAAGGCGTTGGTTTTCGAAAAACCAACTTTGGTCGTTAGAACCAGAGTTGGGTAAGGGAGTTAGTTACGCGTAAAGGAAGTGTTAGTTCCTTTACGACGCCCCTTTCGAGTTCCCTATGATAGGCTAGCTATTTTGTGGATAAATAAACTGGAAAAATACGCTTTTGCCCTTTTATTTTGCGGAATTTAAAGATTACGACTACATAGCCCTGATGTCTATTGCGTAATTTAAACAATGCGGTAAAGGATAGAGAGAGAAAGTAGGAACCTCCGAAGCTAGCTTTCTATTAATTCTTTTAAAATAGGGTGCTTTGCGGTAGCCCTTCACTCTACACGGCGTCGGAAACCTCTCAAAACGCTCTAAAAAACACTCTAAAGACACTCAGAAGCTCCAGAAATGCGTCAGAGGGATTCTAGAGAGAGAAACTATTGATGTGACTAGAGAGAGAGTGAGAAAGCTGTGTGAAATGAGGGGAAGAGAGGCCCTATTTATAGGGATTCGCGCCTATCAGGTCGAGACGGCCGTCTTGTCTGACAAGGTCGAGATGGCCGTCTCGACATTCTAGACGACTGTCTCGCCTTGCAGGAATGGCGAGACGGCAGTCTCGTCGCGAGTGGCGAGACGGCCGTCTCGCCAAACGAGACGGCGGTCTCGCCACTTGTGCAAGGCGAGACGGTGGTCTCGACCCCAAAAGGCGAAAATCCATATTTTTGTGCCAAAAATCCCTCCTATCCTAGTATGGGGCCTAATAGTCTCTCCTAGTGGCTTCCTAGGCTTCGTCCATCTTTGGAAAGGAGGTCTTCTGATCTTTCTTGTGAAGCCGGGCAAGATTTGGGGTCTACACTTGTGATAGAGTGGTGGCGGCTTACTGCTCTAGCTCATGCGCCGATATTTTGTCTTCAGGACACTCCCTTGCAGTGGAGCTAGTCCTTCGACCGATAGAGTGGTGGCTACTTACTACTCTTGCTCATGCGCCGACTCCATGGGGAGTGATTGTTCTTGAATCTTCTTGTGTAGTCATCTGGTGTGTTGGCTTCTGGAGATTCTTGGTAAATGCCTATGAAGTAGGCAGGAATCCATTGGGGGATTTGTCGATTTGGACGATGCCTCTGAGTAGGTGGATTGCTTCATGGGAAGTGAAGGCTTTCAGTTGCATTGTTTTGCCTCTGAGTTGGCTGATATTCCCTTCGGGGATATAGATTCTTTGCTTACCAGGTTTTTCCGATGCGTAGGCGAGCGACTCACTGAGGATGAATCTTTTGAAGGTCGCATTTGTGGTAGGCTCACTGGGGATAGGTTCCTTTCTCTCTTTTATGGTTGATCCACCAGGGACTTGGTTGACTTTCCAGTGGTCAAATTTTGGTTTCCTTCTAGAGAACGAAGTCTTGTCTCCTTGATTATGTTGGTGAAGGGATTTTATGAAGCCTTTATTCTCGCTTGATGGATGTGGTGGAGAAATAAGTTGAGTATGCTTGATTACTCGTAATGGTGATGATGTTGAGTCGTGCGGAGATATTTTTGTTCGCCTCTGGAGTAGGCAATGATCCATTTGGGGATGGAGCCTTCCTGTTGGCTGTGCTTTTGAAAGTTGTCTTCCTTTTATTTGGTGGAAGGATGGTAGTCGAAGATTATGATTCTGGATGCTCTTATTAGTTTTTGTGGAGACTTGCTCTACTTTCTTGAGGGAGAACATTATTTGGAGACTTGGTCTTGGTGCTTCCTATTTTTTAATCACAAACATGGAGCTAGTCTCCTCATGCATGATTAAGAAGGTTTAATTTTCAAGATTTTGACAAAGTCTTCTTGTGCAACTATTCATGTGTGAATGCTTTAAATGTAGTCCATTTTCTTATTAGATGCATCTAGAGAAGTGATTGCCCTTTCTCGTTGGTCGTTGGACGCAGACGGGTTCTCTTTTTACCTTTGCGTATCTTTTGTTTTAGCCCTATCTTTTTCCTAGACCACCCTTTTTGGGGTTTTTGATCTAGCGGGCTGCCTTTATTTTTGCCAAGGATTTCTTAGCGGGCTTTTTCCTTTTTTACTAATGCCTTAACTTTTGGCTAGACCTCCCTTTTGGGGTTTTCGATCTAGCAGACTACCCTAATTTTTGCCTAAGAATTTTCCTAGCAGGCTTTTATTTTTTTTCCTTTCTTTTCTAATGCTTTCTTGTATTGGTTTTTTTATGCATGCTTATGATTCATTTAACACAGAGGCATTTTCATAATTTGGTCAAGAGAAAAGAAATGAAAGACAAATTTATTGATATGAACAAATAGTTTATTTTTTACAAAAGGATTTACAAAGGAATTTAGAAGCATGGTTGGCCAAGGTTAGCTACATTGTATAGGCTATAACAATAATGCCCCTGATATCTGCCCCCATGGTTCTCCTAGTTGCTTCAGTCGAGATGCTCGAGCCCGAAGTGAAGACTGTGCAAAGCTTGCCTGCTTCTGGAAGGACGTTATCTTAGCCGCCTTGTGGTTTTCGATTAAGGTAGCCATTGCTCTTTTTACTCATTTTTATTTTTTAAACCTCTAAGTTTTGCCTAGGACGTATCCTAGCGAGGTGTGTGGATCCTAACTTTTACCGAGGACGCCCTTTGCAGGTTTTCATCCTGGCAGATCATGAGTAATGCCTTCAAGCATGATACTTCTTTACCACATCTGAGTTGACTGGGTGTCGAAGTTCTTATTCGTCCATGTTGGTGAGGAAAAGGGCTCCTCCTGAGAAAGCTCGCTTGACCACAAAGGGTCCTTCATAATTTGTCGCTCACTTTTCGATTATATCCTTTTGGGCTGGAAGCAATTTCTTTATCACTAGATCCCCCTCGTGATAAGTGTGGGGTTTGACCTTTTTATCGTAAGCCCTTTTGATTTTCTTTTGGTAGGCTTGTCCATGACATATGTCGTCCAATCATCTTTCTTCGATTAGGTTCAACTAATCATACCGATTTTGGACACATTCTGCTTCTGTCAACTTTGCTTCCATAATAACTCGCAGGGAGGGTATTTCGACTTCCACTAGTAGTACGACCTCCATGCCGTATATGAGGGAAAATAGAGTGTATTCCTGTGGAGGTCCGTACAGAAGTCTGGTATCCATGCAAGGCAAAGGGTAACATTTCATGCCAATCCTTATAGGTTATCACCATCTTCTGGATGATTTTCTTAATATTCTTTTGGCTGTGTCTACTGCACCGTTCATCTTGGGTCGTTATGGAGAGGAATTATGATGTTGGATTTTTAAATCATGGCATAAATCTTCCATCATCTTATTGTTTAGATTGATCCCATTATCAGTAATGAGACGATGAGGGATGCTATACCGGCACAATATATTCTTCTTGACAAAGGTGGTCACTACTTTCTTGGTCATGCGTGCATAGGATGCTGCTTCCACCCATTTTGTAAAGTAATCAATGACTACCAAAATGAAACGATGATCGTTGGAAGCTTTGGGCTTGATGGGTCCAATAACATCCATGCCCCACATGGATAACGACCATGGCATAGTCAAGACGTTGAGAGGCGCTGGTGGGACATGAACATTGTCGGCGTAGACCTGACACTTCTGACATTTTTTAATGTATTGATGATAATCACCTTCCATTGTGGATCAGAAGTATCCCGCCCTTAGGATCTTCTTTGCCATGACATGTCCTAGTATGTGGATTCCGAAGGCTCCTTCATGAATTTCCTTAATTAAGGTTTGAGCCTCTTCGTGGTCCACACACCTCAATAAGTTGGAGTCAAAATTTTTCTTATAAAGGGTTCCTCCGATCAACGTGAACCCTATGACTGTCTTCCAAATTGTCATTTTATCATTATCATTAATTTCCTCGGGATATTCGCCCTTCATGAGATATCGCTTAATGTCATGATACCAAGGGGATTTGTCTTCCTCGCTAGTTACTGCCATACAAAAAGCTTGTTTATCATGCAGCCTAATTTGGATAATCGATATCTCACGTTCTTGATTTAAGGCGAACAGGGATGATAAAGTAGCGAGAGCATCTGCGAACTGATTGTCTTCCCGAGAGATGTACTTGAAAGTGACGTTTTCCATCCTTGGAATTTTTGGTTTCCCATTCACCCTTGAGTTGGTAGATAATAAGGGACGAGTCACCGAAAACTTTGAGTTTGGTCACCCCATGATCTAGAGCTGCTTGAAATCCCAGGGCGCAGGCTTCATACTCACCCATGTTATTGGTGCAATTGAAATTTAGCATGGTTGTTACCGGGATGTACTTATTTTCAGGTGATATTAAAATAGATCCTATCCCATGTCCAAGCATATTTGAGGCTCCATCGAAGAACATAGTCCATGCATCGTCTTCAGGTTCTTCGTGTTGGATATTCATGATGTGTTCATCTGGAAAATCATCTTGTTGGGATTGATATTCGTTTGTTGATTTGTGTGCTAAGTAGTCTGCTAGGGGACTTCCTTTGATAGCTTTTGAGGTGACATAGACGATGTCAAATTCTGAGAGGAGTACTTGAATGTCTAATCATATACTGCCTGAGACATTGATTTGCCCACACCAATGCACACCATGTTTTTTCGAGTGGTGTATAATGGGTCTCATAATCTAAGAATTTTTTGCTGAGGTAGTATATGACTTGTTCTTTCTTTCCCGTATCATCCTGTTGACCAAGCACACATCCCATAGATTCATCGATGTAGACCCCAAATCTTGTCCGGCCTCAAAATAAAGAGCAGAAGACTTCCGATTCGAAGATGGGCAAGACCAAAAAGGTCCCTAGGATAAACCAATAGACCCCATATTAGGCTAGGAAGACTTTTTGTACGAAAAAAATAAGAAATTCCACCTAGAAGGCCGAGACCGCCGTCTCGCCATCGGAAAAGGTGTAAGAATTAATGGTTGAGTTTCAAGAAGGGGGGTGAATTGAACTTTAGAAAACTTTTTCGCAAAACACACTTTCTTTGGAAAGAATGATTTATCTTTATTCAATTCTTCTATAGGTAGATTTGATTTTAATTACAGCAAGAATATGAACAAGAAATAAAGGAGATGAAAGCAGAAAATCAACACAAAAGTTTATACTCTTTACCAGAGCTACATCCAGTTCTTGACAAATCTGCCAAGTTCCACTAATTCCAAGTGAAAATTACAACCAGTAGATATTCACCAATCCACCCCAAGAACTATCTCACAAACCCACAAGATAGACTCTTGAAAACCTCCCAGTAACCAAATCCAGTTACTGTAACCAGTGTAGATCCAACACCCAATCTACACAATCACACTTTATACAAGAATATGAAAAGAAAAAACCTGGACTGCAGCTTTAACAATATAGATGTCCAGAAGCATTTCTAACTCAAAACTTTCTCTCTTTGATGAACAACAATCTTGATCAAAGCACCTTATAATATGAAAAGTTTTTGAATGCACAGAGAAAGTCACGGATATGATAGTTCTAAGATTGCTTTCAAATGTTTTCTCAAATTGTATATCTCAAAAGATAGATCAAACCTGTATTTATAGAATAAAAGAAGGAACCAGAATGTTTAAACTGATAAAAACTGATTCAGAGTAGCAAATGGTCGATCAGAATAATAGTATGACAGGTTAGAATAAGTTATGATCGATTAGAATAGCATTCTGACCGATCAGAACTAGTTATGATCGATCAGAATCATATTATGATCGATCAGAATACTTTTCAATCGATTAAAACGATATTTTAATCGATTGATTTTATTTAAAACTTCATTCAATCGATTAATTCGTGTTTTCAATGGATTGAATTAGCTTTAAAAAATGATAGCTCTCTGTTTCAACAGATTAAAAAATATTTCAACAGATTGAAATCCTATGAACTCTTAGACTGAAAAAATGGTTTCTCTGTTTCAACAGATTAAAAAACATTTCAACAGATTGAAAATGCGAAACCTTTAATATTTGAAAAAATCATTAAGAACATTTTTAACCTGTTGATTCTGTGATTCAACCAATTGATATTTTGACTACAAATCCACACTTCTTATGTTAAGTGATTTTAACAGATTGAAAACTCTTTTTCAACAGATTGAAAAACTTAGTTTGTTCTTTTAATGCTTAAAGGTTAGTTTTTCATGCAGAAAAATGAGTAATGAGATGCATCATTTCAAGGCGCTTATCACAAGATCTATTGGCCTATCAAGAGATTAAGTTTTAAACTTCTAACCTATTCATCTACACACCCACAAACTAAACTATATCAACTCAATATGTCTTCATCAAATCCAACAAGTGCTTCAATCTCCCCCTATTTGATGGAGACAAATAACCACTGCACTTGCACAAGTAATAACAGAACAGAGACATATATGATTTTGTGGTGTGTGTGTGTAGTGACAGTTATAAGTAAACACTTCTCCCCCTATTTGACTTCATCAAATAAAGTGTTTAGTTACAGTCCAACAGTACCACGTAGGTACCAAAAAAAAAACAAGGAAAAGAAACAAGAGAACAAAACACATAAAAAACAAGACTTCATTCATCACCATTCCAGGGACCCTGATTGAATTGAAGATCACCAATTCTGTTGAAGATATCTTCCAGTTGATTGTCAATGTGTTGAAATCGGCAATGAAATCTTCATCAAGACGGTGCCTGGCGAGCTCTCGAGCAAATGTCATCTCCATGTGCCTCCTTTGATTGGTTTGCAGCTCATTCATCCGATGTAGCATAGTCCTTTCGAACTGTGAGAGAGGCGTGCCACGGTCGAGTTGTGGAGTATAAGGAATTACTTCCGGTGGAGACTGTTCTTCCATGACATCTTCCATCGAGTCCGTTGATCTTGTCTGCAGACAGCACTCGGGATACCGAGTATCATCATCTTCCTCTTGTTCTTCTTTTTCAATTTCTTCTTCTCTCCCAGCTTCTTCTTTTGAAATCCACTCACCGTCAATTTTGATGAATCCCATTTTATGAAGGACAGAGTTGTTAACTTCATTTGTCGGGCGAACAGTTTCGACTAATTCTCCTTCCAAATCAACACCGAAATGAGTTAAAAATTTAGAAATCAATATTGCATAAGGATACCTAAAATCACTTAGCCTTTTCGCTTTGATCATATGATCCTTGATGACAAAAACCCAGCTTCACTCTTATTCCGTGGTGAATACAATACATCGAGTACCAAATCTCCTTCATTTAGTACTGCATGATTGCTCCCCCGGGAGTAAGTCGCCAGGCCACTATGAATGCAAGGATCCTTTCTTCAAGCTTCAACTTTCCAGTGTTGAAGGAACTCACGGAGTCCCTCTTATTTCGTAAACAAGAGCGAAAATATTGAACTTTGTTAAATTCTTCCACATCAGCAGTATACCCTTTGGTAACTTTTACTCCTTCATCTTTGAGACCAGCAACGTCTTTCCAGATAGTGGGAGTAATCTCTATTTCCACTCCTTTGACTTGAGTTTTTAAAGTAGACCCTTCAAATGACAGAGTTAGTGAAGAAGACTTTAATAAGGTCAGGATAAATCCTACCATTGAGCTCAAGGAACTTCGAAGTTTCGATGTTGTAGCAGCTTCCGAACACCTCCGAACCCTTCGACGTCCAACCATGAAAATTTTAGAACCTTGGGTATATTGATTTGTTTCCTGCTCATTTCATGAATGAAAAAATCCATCTTCTCTTGGTTCCCATTGAACCAAGATTCAATGCGCCCTCCTACAGATGTTTCTTGCACAGCAGCAGAGGATTCTCCTTTGCTGAACTTCTTCCTTCCTGATTTGGTGCGCTTGGACATGCTTATTCGTGAGATGAAACAAAAAAAACAGAGAAGAGAGAATGTTTTCAAGAAGAAGTATAAGCTTTTCAAACAACTATTGTATGCTAAGATGAAATGAGAACACTCGGTCCCTTCATCTTCTTTGAATAGACAATTTTGTCTTTAATGATTTACTGTTGTTCTGCTTCAGCGCAGGGATGGTAAAGGTGGAGAGAGAGAATTGTTACTGTGAAACTTAATTACCCTCACATCTGATATCCAATCACAGTCATCCAACTTTTATTGGATAACTTTGATATTTAAGAGAGTAGCTGAAGCTGATCCCAGTTGTAAATGCACTCAGCACAATCTGCAGTAATTGATTAGATGCAACGCATACACTACTAACCCTAGGAAATATTAACCAATTGATTTTCCATGAAATTAATTGATTTTTCAATTTCTGATATAGACGCAGATTATCAGGAGTAAAATAAATCGATTGAATCGAAGATTAAATCGATTGTTTTTGTGAAAGAAAAACATGCAGAGTATCAAAAGTGAAATAAATCGATTGAATCGAAGATTTAATCGATTGATTTACAAGAGAAAAATATGCAGAGCTACAAGGTTATTGAAATAAATCGATTAAAAGCTTATTTAATCGATTGAACTGGTAACATATCATGAACGAGAGATTGAGAATCAGGAAATCAACAGATTATTTCGCAATTTCAATCGATTAAAACACATAATTTCAAGTTTTTCAGACAATTTTAATCGATTGAGCATGTTATCAACCTGTTAAAAAGCACATAATAACAATAAAGAATCAATTATTCAATACTAGATATATCCAAAATTCCTAATTAAGTTCTAAGCATATTAAGTCTATCTCTAGGAAGTGGTTTAGTGAATAAGTCAGCTAACTGTTTCTCAGTTTCAATGAATAAAATTTCACAATCACCCCTAGATACATGTTCTCTAATAAAGTGATGTCTAATTTCAATATGCTTAGTTCTAGAGTGTTGAATAGGATTCTTAGTTAGATTTATTGCACTAGTATTATCACAAACCGGAGGTACCGTGTTAAGAGCCACTCCATAATCTTTCAGTTGTTGTTTAAGATATATACTCGAGCACAACAACTCCCAGCTGCAATGTATTCAGCTTCTGCAGTTGAAAGAGCAACACATGCTTGCTTTTTGTCGTGCCACGATATGAGACTCGCTTCCCGATAAATGACATGTACCGAGAGGTACTTTTCCTGTCCAATCTACATCCTGCAAAGTCGAATAAAAAAATCCAACAAGTTTAAGAGATGCACCTTCAGGATACCATAGTCCGACATTAATGGTTCCTTTAAGATACTAGAGAATCCTTTTAGCAGCGGTAAAGTGAGATTCCTTTGGATTTGCCTGAAATCTAGCACAAAGGCAAACACTAAACATAATGTCAGGCCTACTAGCAGTCAGATATAGCAGAGAACCAATCAAACCTCTATATTTAGTTTGATCAACAGATTTCCCTTTTTCATCTAAATCTAGACAGCAGTTAGTAGACATGGGTGTAGAGGATTCTTTGCAGTTATGCATGGCAAATCTCTTCAACAACTCATTACAGTATTTAGATTGATTTAGGAAAATTCCATTTCTTAATTGCTTAACCTGAAGACCAAGGAAGAAATTTAATTCTCCCATCATAGACATCTCAAATTCACTTTGCATTTCCTTAACAAACTTATTACACAAGGCATTATTAGTAGAACCGAAAATGATATCATCAACATAAACATGTACCAGAATAATGTCAGTTCCAGATTTCTTAATGAATAAGGTTTTATCAACTTCACCTCGTTTGTATCCTTGATCAATTAAGAAGTTACTTAGCCTCTCATACCATTGTCTAGGAGCTTGCTTTAAACCATAAAGAGCCTTTTTCAATTTGTAGACATGGTCAGGATGTTTGTGATTCTCAAACCCAGGGGGCTGAGAAACATAAACTTCTTCATTGATGAGTCCATTTAGAAAGGCGCTTTTGACATCCATCTGTAGTAATCTGAAACCACTAATACATGCATAAGCTAATAAGAGTCTTACAGCTTCAAGTCTAGCTACAGGTGCAAAGGTTTCATCAAAATCAATTCCTTCCTGTTGATTATATCCTTTGGCTACCAACCTAGCTTTATTTCTAGTGATAATGTCGTGTTCATCTAGTTTGTTTTTGAATACCCACTTAGTACCTATTACATTGATATCTTTGTATTTAGGAACTAATTCCCACACATTATTTCTTTCAAACTGATTAAGCTCATCATACATGGCACTAACCCAATATTCATCATTTAATGCATCCTTAACAGTTTTAGGTTCAATTTGTGAAATGAATGCCATATGATTGCAGAATTGATTAAGAGAATGTCTAGTGGATACTCCCTTATTGATTTGCCCAATGACATTGTCTAGAGAAAGATCTCTTGGGACAGTCCATTCTTTAGGAAGTTCATTCAAGATATCTTCTTTCTGTTCTTCAGCAATTCTCTCTGGTGGATCAGCTTTTGCAGGATCAATTGATTGATCACCTTCTTCGACAGTATGCTGATTTGAACCACTGGAATGTTTTAACTGATAAGAATTATTAGTTAAATCTTCATCATCTGCAGTACCTGTTGTTTTATTCTGCAACACTCGAGGAGACTCATTAAAAACAACATGTACTGATTCTTCAACAGATTTCAGTCTTAAATTGTAGACTCTATATGCATGGCCGTTAGTAGAATAGCCAAGAAAGATTCCTTTATCAGATTTTTCATCAAACTTGCCAATATTTTCTTTCCCATTGTTTAAAACAAAACATGTACATCCAAAAACCCTGAAATAGTTTATGTTGGGTTTTCTTCCTTTGTACAGTTCATATGGGGTTTTCTTAAGCATGGGTCTAATCAAGACCCTATTCAAAACATGACAAGCAATGTTTACTGCATCTGCCCAAAAGTATTTAGGTAAAGAATTTTCACAAAGCATTGTTCTAGCAAGTTCCACAATGGATCTGTTCTTTCTTTCCACAACACCATTCTGTTGAGGAGTTCTTGGAGCAGAAAAATTGTGTTTTATGCCATACTTTTCACATAATAGTTCAAACTTTTCATTTACAAATTCTCCACCATTGTCACTTTGAATAGAAGTAATGAAATAACCTTTTTTCATTATGTAAGACCTTGGCAAGCTTTTTGAAAGATTTGTAAGAATCAGATTTGGCTTTTAAAAAGATAGTCCAAGTAAATCTGGAAAAATCATCAACAATTACCATGATATAGAGATTACCACCTAGGCTTTTATTTCTTGAAGGACCAACCAAATCCATGTGAAGAAGTTCCAAAGGTCTAGAAGTAGAAACAATGTTTTTGTTTGAAAAGGATTTCCTAGTTTGTTTACCTTTTAAACAAGCTTCACAGATTTTGTCTTTCGAAATTCGAAGCATAGGTAGCCCAGAGACTAATTCTTTAGAAATCAGTTTATCCAGATGATTAAGATGAATATGTGCAAGCCTTCTATGCCATAACCAAGATTCTTCTTCTTTAGTAAGAAGACAGACTTTGAGATGAGATAGAATGTTTGATATCTAACATGTAAATGTTATTTAACCTCTTACCTACCAACATTACCGTGTCGATTTTGGCTCACGCATTAGGCATTTTTCTGGTTTCAAGATAACCTTGTGACCTAGATCACATAACTGACTTATGCTGATTAAGTTGTGCTTGAGACCTTCAACAAGAAGAACATTGTGAATGGTCACGGATTCACCATCTCCTATATCTCCAGAACCTAGAATTTTTCCCTTGTTGTTGTCTCCATATATCACGTGACCTCCATTCTTCAGTCTCAGTTTCTGGAATTTTGAAATATCACCTGTCATGTGCCTTGAGCATCCGCTGTCCGGGTACCAAAGGGACTCTTGTTGTTGTTCCCGAAAGATCAAGCATCAAGTATTTGGTACCCTTAAATATTTTGGGTCCTTAGGAGTCAAATTTTCTGTTTAACATGTTTTGGAACCCATCTCATTCTACCTTGCGGCACAAAATATTTTCTAGCATGACAGAATTTTACAGTATGTCCTTTTTTCATACAGTAATGACAAGATGAGAAAGGGGATGTTGTTGCTTTTCTGAAAGAAAAGAAGTTCAAATACTTTTTAGTTTTCACCCCAACCTTAGGTTTGTACCCGATTCCAATATGTTCAAAAACACAGTTTTGAGACCCAAGAAGTGTATCTAAAATTTTCTTTACCTTGAGTAAACTTAGACAGAGTTTTAATCAAGTAATCAACTTTATTCTGTAGAAGGATACACTTTTCACAATTATTGTTAGCAGCAGCATTATCAGCAGATGAATAGATTATTTCAAGATGTTCCATATCTGTTTTGCTTTCTAATAACTCTTTTTCCAGAATTTTAACCCTATTTTCTAACCAGTTATTTAGTCCTTTTAACCGATTATTTGTATGAGATAACTTCTTGGCTTCATTATGCATTTTATTGAAAGCATTTAGTAATGTGCTGTAATTCATTTCATTTTCTGTGGGAGTTGAACTTACATGCGATGAAGAGGATTCACAACCAGCCATCAAACATAGGTTCACCTCTTCACCTTTAGATGCAAAACTGGAGGATGAATCATTGTCTTGCCAAGCTATGTAGGCCTTTTTCCCTTTGTACTTTGACTCCTTCTTGTTCTGATTCTTGGTTTTTTCCGGACATTCGCTCCTTATGTGTCCCTGCTTACCACAAGAATAACAAGTAACAGTATTTTGAATAGATTCAGTTCTTTTATCAGTGTACCTTTTAACTTGGCCAGTTCTATTCTTCCTTCTAAGAAATTTCCCAAACTTCTTAACCAACAGAGTCAGATTCTCGGATTCATCTTCTTCAGACTCACTATTTTCTTCAATCGTCTTGAGAACAATGTTTTTGCTTTTCTTCTCTCGCATTTTCTTGTTCTTTGAACCGATTGATTTCCAACTCATGTTCCCTTAACTTACCAAATAGTGAAGCAAGTAGTCATTTCAGTTAAGTCTCTTGATTCCGATATAGTTGTCACCTTTGGTTGCCAAGTTCTGTCCAAACATTTCAAGATTTTGATGTTCAACTCTTCCTTGTCAAAAGTCTTTCCTAGCCCAATTAGATGATTGACTATATGCGTGAATCTTTTCTATACATCTCGCAATTGTTTCTCCTTGCTGCATTTTAAATAATTCATAGTCTCTAATTAATTCATGCTTTCTTGCCCTTTTCACGTCAGATGTACCCTCATGAGTGACCTCTAGAATTTTCCACATTTCTTTGGCAGAGGCACATTGAGACACCCTGAAAAACTCATCAAGATTTAAAGCAGAGGTAATAGTATTTTTAGCAGTATAATCATATTGGACTCTCCTATTTTTTGCATCAGTTAATTCAGCCCAATTTTTCTCAACAATTTTACCGTCCACTCTATGAGTTGGTTTGAAAGGCCCATTAACAATTGTTTCCCAAATACCTCTATCAAGAGATTCAATAAAGATTTTCATTCTAACCTTCCGAAAGAATAATTCACACCAAGCAAAAAGAGGAGGCCTGTTTATGGAGGCTCCTTCCGAAAAATTCATCTTTCCCTCAGCCCATTCTTGGACCGAATTCTTGAGTAACTTACAAGAACCAGCTCTGGTACCAATTGTAAGAATTAATGGTTGAGTTCAAGAGGGGGGGGGGTGAATTGAACTTTAGAAAACTTTTTCGCAAAACACACTTTCTTTGGAAAGAATGATTTATCTTTATTCAATTCTTCTATAGGTAGATTTGATTTTAATTACAGCAATAATATGAACAAGAAATAAAGGATATGAAAGCAGAAAATCAACACAAAAGTTTATACTCTTTACCAGAGCTACATCCAGTTCTTGACAAATCTGCCAAGTTCCACTAATTCCAAGTGAAAATTACAACCAGTAGATATTCACCAATCTACCCCAAGAACTATCTCACAAACCCACAAGATAGACTCTTGAAAACCTCCCAGTAACCAAATCCAGTTACTGTAACCAGTGTAGATCCAACACCCAATCTACACAATCACACTTTATACAAGAATATGAAAAAAAAAACCTGGACTGTAGCTTTAACAGTATAGATGTCCAAAAGCAATTCTAACTCAGAACTTTCTCTCTTTGATGAACAACAATCTTGATCAAAGCACCTTATGATATGAAAAGTTTTTGAATGCACAAAGAAAGTCACGGATATGATAGTTCTAAGATTGCTTTCAAATGTTTTCTCAAATTGTATATCTCAAAAGATAAATCAAACCTGTATTTATAGAATAAAAGAAGGAACCATAATGTTTAAACTGATAAAAACTGATTCAGAGTAGCAAATGGTCAATCAGAATAATAGTATGACAGGTTAGAATCAGTTATGATCGATTAGAATAGCATTATGACCGATCAGAACTAGTTATGATCGATCAGAATCATATTATGATCGATTAAAACGATATTTCAATCGATTGGTTTTATTTAAAACTTCATTCAATCGATTAATTCGTGTTTTCAATGGATTGAATTAGCTTAAAAAAAATGATAGCTCTCTGTTTCAACAGATTAAAAGATATTTCAACAGATTGAAATCCTATGAACTCTTAGACTGAAAAAATGGTTTCTCTGTTTCAACAGATTAAAAAACATTTCAACAGATTGAAAATGCGAAACCTTTAATATTTGAAAAAATCATTAAGAACATTTTTAACCTGTTGATTCTGCGATTCAACCAATTGATATTTTGACTACAAATCCACACTTCTTATGTTAAGTGATTTTAACAGATTGAAAACTCTTTTTCAACAGATTGAAAAACTTAGTTTGTTCTTTTAATGCTTAAAGGTTAGTTTTTCATGCAGAAAAATGAGTTCAATGAGATGCATCATTTCAAGGCGCTTATCACAAGATCTATTGGCCTATCAAGAGATTAAGTTTTAAACTTCTAACCTATTCATCTACACACCCACAAACTAAACTATATCAACTCAATATGTCTTCATCAAATCCAACAAGTGCTTCAAAAGGGCGAGGCTGCCGTCTCGTTTGGTGCAACGACCTTCTCGCCACTCACCAATGGTGAGATCGCCGTCTCGTTTGGTGAGACGGCCTTCTCACCATTTGTCAAGGGAGAGACCATCGTCCTGTTTGGCGAGACAATAGTCTCGACCTTGTCAGGTGAGACGGCGTTCCCGACCTGACAGGCGCAAATTCCTATAAAAGGGGGGGGGGGGCAACCTCATCCTTTTCACAACATTCTTCAACTTTCCCTTTCACAACTTTTTCTAATTCTTCTCCTAGGATCCCACCGAAGCATTTTCGGTGTTTCTTAGCATTCTTAGAGGGTATTCTGTAGCGTTGCAAGGAAGAGCGACCAACGTTGTAGAGGGAGGGATTGCCAAAAAGCACCCTACTTCAAGAATATTAAATACGAAAGCTTGCTTCAATGGTTTCCATACTTTCTTAAAAGTGATGAAGATCTTATTTGAATCATTTGATAAAACGCAGATCTTGTTGATTTGATGAAGTCAAATGAAGTCAAAGGCTATTCTGGTGAAGTCAAAGGTTACTTGTTTAAAAGGGTAGAAGTGATTAGTGAGTCTGCATCTATACATAGGTATAATCATTCATATCTCTCTGCTACATGTGATTTCATCATTTAAAAGATTTTGAAAATGCCTCTAAAAGATGTTTAATCTGTTAAAAACCAAAGTAATCAGTTAAATGGTTTTTAAGTAATTGTTTTAACTGATATTATATGAGCTTTATCAGTTAAAATGTTCTTAACACTTACATAACAGGTTTTTAACTGATAGGTTTTTGAAACAATCGATTAAAACCTTTTAAAACATTCACTGGAACTGTTTTAATCAATATACCTTCGAATTAATCGATTGTTTTTATTAAAGGAGTTTTTGAAAACCTTCAACCAGTATTTTAACTGATATAGATTTGAAATAATCGATTAAAATCACTTAAAATGTTTTGGAAAGTGTTCTGGCAGTATTTTAATCGATACAAACTCGAAACAATCGATTACAATAACTTGAAGTGCTTTGAAAGATGTTTTGTCAGTATTTTAATCGATACAAACTTGAAACAATCGATTTAAATAACTTGAAGTGTTTTGAAAGATGTTCTGTCAGTATTTTAATCGATACAAACTCGAAATAATCGATTAAAACAACTTGAAATATTTTGAAAGGTCTTCTTTCAAAATTTTAATCGATGTAAAATCGAATTAATCGATTAAAACAATTTAAGAGAATTCCTGCTAACTATTTTAATAGATTAAAACTGGTTGTTATCAGTTAAAATCACTTAGAAAGTTTTATGAAAATATTTGGCAGAATTTTAATTGATTAAATTGTGAATTAATCGATTAAAACAACTTAAAAGATTTTTTACAAAGTGTTTTAATCGATTGAAACGATGTCGTATCAGTTAAAACAAATATGGAAAATGATCAAGAACATTTTAACAGATTAAAAGAAGTTTTAACAGATTAATTCAAGACTTTTAATAGATTAAAAGATTGTTTTAACAGATTAATTAAACCAGCAGTTAGAACAAATCTCTATATAAATAGGATTGCTTCAGTCTTTTAAAATATACCTTTGAGCAATCAATCAAGCAATCATAAGAGCTACTTTCAAGAAAGAATCACGCAAGTTTTGTGAAGTTTTCCAAAGTTCTTTCTTGAAGCAATTTTTGCATTTCTTTTGTGAAGAAACTCATTCTGCAGAGCTGCATAATCCAGGTTTGAGTGTTCTAGTTTCTTCTCTTTGTTTCTTTACATTTCTTTACTGTATGTTGGGTGTTTGGAATTGTTGGGCACTGGTTCTGTAGCTGGAATTTGGCTGTAGGTTGGTTCAAGAACTGGAAGTTGGTTCTTGGTGAAGGTTTAGGTGCAAGAACTAGAATTTTGGTTCTTGTGGTAAGGTTGGGTGTGTGATTGGAATCTGTAATCTGTAAAACATTCAATCTAGTGGAACTCAGCTGAAATTTGGCTGAGAACTGGACATGGCCCTGGGATTGGGTGAACCAGTATAAATCTTGGTTGTATTTCTCTAAACCTTACTCTCTTTAATTTTGTTGCTGCCTTTATTTCAATTTATTGTTTTTGCTTGATTCAAGAGTTGGTCAGAACTCTTAATCTTTGAAATAGATAATTTGTAAATTGCAAAAACTTTCAAAGATCAATTCACCCCCCCTCTTGATCTCAACCTCCTTTTCTAACAATTGGTATTAGAGCAAGGGTCTTGAAAAATACTCAAGACTTTCGGTCCAAATCTTTCATGGCTGAAAACAAAAAACCTTTTTTTGAGGGAGCTTCTATTAATAGACCTCCACTGTTTTGTGGTATAAATTATCCATTTTGGAATATTAGGATGAAGATATTTATTGAATCTATTGATAGAAATGTTTGGGATGTAATTGTTAATGGTCCATTAATTACAGAAAAAAGAATGGTCTAGCCTAAATGATGAAGAGAAAATAAAAGTTCAAAGTTATTGTACTGCTAAAAACATAATTACTTCTACATTAAACATGGATGAGTTTTTCAGGGTTTCTCAATGCAAATCTGCTAAGGAAATGTGGGAAGTTCTTGAGGTCACTCTTGAGGGAACGACTGATGTAAAGAGAGCTAGAAAGCATACTCTCATAAGAGAATATGAGTTGTTTAAAATGCAAACCAGAGAAAGTATTGCAGATGTGTAGAAGCACTTCACTCATATCATCAATCATCTAATGGGCTTAGGTAAAACTTTTGATAAAGAGGAATTAAATATAAAAGTTTTGAAATGTCTTAACAGGTCATGGCAGCCTAAGGTCACAACAATTTCAGAGTCAAAAGACTTATCCATCATGACAACAACTTCCTTATTAGGCAAACTCAGAGAACATGAGATGGAAATTAATAGATTCAATGAGCAAGAAATCTCTGAAAAGAAAGGTAGAAGCATAGCACTCAAAGTTGAAGAAAAAGATCAAGAATCAGAGGAAGAAAGTGAAAATCTTGGACTGCTAGTCAAAAAGTTTAACAAATTTCTCAAGAGAGAGATTCAAGATAAAGAAAAACACAAAAGGTATGAAAAGAAATCTGATTCCTTTAACTATAAATGCTATGGTTGTGGTAAGCAGGGTCATGTAAGAATGGAGTGTCCAAAAAAGAATAAATACAATGATAAGAAAGAAGAAAAGATAAAAAGAAGAACATATATAGCATGGGATGACAATGATACCTCATCAACAGAAAATTTTGATGATGAAGAAGCTAACTTGTGTCTAATGGCTAACCAAAACTATCAAACCAGCAGTGTAAGTTCTAACTCTTCTTCTAATTTTGTGCATTATAATTCATTACAAGAACCATTTAATGAAATGCATTAAGAAACCAAGAAACTTCAACAAGAAAATGATAGGCTAAAAGGCATGAACAATTGGCTAGAAAATAGAGTTGATTCTCTTGAAAAGAAAATTCTTGAAGATGAAACTGATCTGGATTTCTTAAAATTAATCCATGATAATTCTGATTATTTATGTAATAAAGCATGCAATAATAGTCCAGATTTACAAAAGAAGATTGATTTTTTGTTATAAACTGTTTCTAAATTTACACAAGGTCAAGCTAATCTTGATGTTCTTCTTGGGTCACAAAAACTTATTTTTGACAAATCTAGCATTAGATTTACATCTAGCAAGAAAACCAGAAAAACTGTTGGAAATAGGAAATTATACTCATCATCTGTTATTAAATTCTTTTATTATATGAAAAGAGGTCATTCTGTTAAATTTTGTAGAATCAAGAAGTATGTTATTCCAAGAGGAAGAATGAAGTGGATTCCCAATAATTCATTTCAAATAACTTGATTGAATGATTATGAAAAGGGTATCAGATATATGTTAAATCTAATTTGCAGGAACAAAATTTGGAAATTCCTTGGTACCTGATCAACAAATATTGATTCTGCGTTCATTAACTGAGAATTTTAATTGATATAAATTTGTTTTAATCGATTAAATTCACTTACAAAGTAGTTTAGAAAAGTTGTCCATACAATTTTAATCGATTATTTTACAAATTAATCAATTAAAATGTTCCCAGTGTTTTTAGTAAAAATCTATCATCTCTGTTTTAATTGATTAAAAATGATTTACATTAGTTAAAACCATTAAAAGGTCAAATTTAATCGATTCTTTTTCATTTTAATTTATTAAAATTCTGCTGACATTTTATTAAAATTTTAGTACAAAATTAATCGATTCTTTTATGTTTTTAATCGATTATTTCACTCGTTGCTTTTTGAAACCTAATATTCAAGATCAAATTAATTAGTTAATTTGTCGATTAATCGATTAATTCGTTCTTAGAACTCATTTTAATTACTCGTCAATTGGAAAATTTTCAACTAATCAAGGTCTAATTTCCAAGATTTATTGTTTATCAAATTCTGCAAGTACATTTACTATACCATTTTGACCAAGTCAATACGTATCCAAGGAACAAAATAACTGATGTACCCACTGTCCAGAAATCTGCACCTCTGTCTTTGGTCAAGGGGACATATGCAATTAAAGTTGTAACTTTGCAGGTTCTGCCAATTGGACTTCAATTTACAAATTTGAAATCCAAAACCCATAGTTCTGCATATTTGAGATTATCATTCTTCACTCTTTTCTCACTTTCATTTTCTGGTTCAACAAAATTTCTTCTTTATTCTCTTGGCTTTGGTTATCTTCTTGAATTCCAAGACAAAATGTTTAAAATATCAAAATCTAGGAAGAAACATAAAGGAGAATCTTCCTCCGCTACCAATCCTGGTGGTCATTTAGAAGCTTGGTTCGATGGAGATATTGACAGAATGAACACCTTCATTGCTGAATTTAGTCAGAAGCAAAATGTTATTCCCAAGTTCATCAAGTTCAAATGTCTTGATGACGAAGGTTTTACAGCCCTAAGAAGAAAGCTGAAAAGTCAGAAGCTAAAAACCTTCATGGAGTATACTAGAAATATACAACCTGATTTGGTTCATGTTTTCTATTCCAATCTAACAATGAATGGGTCTACAATCAAATCTCAGGTAAAAAGAGTCAATATGGAAATCACTCCTTCTGTTTGGGAAGAAGTTACTGGCCTCAAAGATAGTGGTGTTAAAGTATCCAGAGGAAATGTCTCTGATCCACCAGATTTCAATAAAATACAATTCTTTAGATCTTGCCTCAAAGACCCAACTGATTCGGTAAGAATTTTAAATGTTGGTAAATTGATGCTTGAACCTAGGTTGTTGGCCTTCATTGTTGCATGGATACTCACTCCCAGGGGGAGCAACCATGCTTTGCTAAATGAGGGTGACCTTGCCCTCATGTACTGCATTTCAAATAATATTCTAGTCAACTGGGTATATGTAATCAAAGATCACATGTTGAAAGCAGAAAGGTTATCCGATTACAAACTGCCATATGTCATGTTGATTAACAATTTCTTTAGATATTTAGAAGTTGACCTTGCAGGAGAAAGTGTGGTGACCCCTAAAGCTTCAAACGAAATTGATGATTCTACTCTATGGAAAATGGGGTTCATCAAAATTGATGATGAATGGATCTCCAAAGCTGAGGCTAGTATGTCCGAAGATGATGATGATAATGAAGAAGAAGCTGATCCAATTTCTTTTCCTCTAACTGCTGAGGTTCCTGAGTCCACTGGTGGGGAAACCTCATATGAGAATATGGAGATCATACCCTATATTGAGCAGCCTGACCGTGGGACTCCTCTTGCTCAATTTGAAAGGACTATGCTCTCTCAAATGTCCTCATTACAAGAAAATAAGAGGAAACACATGCAAATGACTTACCAACATTTCCAACAGACAAACACACAATTCTCCAACCTGGGAAATTAGATTGCTAACATTTATACCAAATTGAAGAATATCCAGCTAAACCAGGGAAATTGGGATGATTGAGTATCATCAAGAAGGGTCATTTCTATCTTTTTATGTTTTTGTTTCATGCTTTCCTTATTTTCTGTCACTTTTATTCTCTATTATGGTCTGTAATATTGACTGATCTTCGATCAACTATCTTTTATATGATATCAGTTGTTTAGATTTAAATTAGAGACCCTAGATTGAAACCAATAACATAAATTTGATAGTTTTAGCTGATACAAATCGATTTAATCGATAAAATTCATTTACAGAAACATTTACATAGGAAATTCGTACTGTTTTAATCGATTAATTAACGAATTAACCGATTAAAAACCATAAATCATGAATCTATATCAACTAAAAGTGATTTACATTAATTAAATTCACTTGATAAGATGCTTTACTCTGATTTTATTCTATCTTTTGGATAAAACTTAATCAAATTAGTTGACTTTGTCACTAAACATCTTGTAATAACCGTTTTTTTAAATTCAAAATAAATTAGGAATCCTAGAAGCATCAAAACTCACTTAGTTTCAAAATCTGAATGTTTCAATTGATATAAATGAGCTTTAATCGATTAAAATTACTTTACAAAACTTTTTCATACTATTTTAATCGATTAAATATCGATTTAATCGATTAAATGAACTCAAGTTTTTAAACTTCATCTTTCATTACTATTTTAATCGATTAAAAAATTATTTGTATCAATTAAAATCAGTAACAAAAACAATTTAATCGATTATGTCCTGTTTTTAATCGATTATTTTTCTGGAAAAAAAAATTAAAGGCTTTAGTTAATGGTTGTTCTTGTAACATGCTACTAAAGCATGGTTCCCTTATCTTTACACGTGTCTATTGTATTCATTATAAACGTGTTAACGAAGATAAGTTTGAATCAACTTTAATTGATTCTTAAATGAATAATACATCTCATTGGTATCATGGAATTTTTTTTATAATGTGGCTTTTTAAAATTAAATTTTGTTACATGCCATGCATATTGCTTGTTTTACTCCTCTCTTCCCTATTTTTGATGAAGTCAAAGGGGGAGAAATGAATAATTTTGATATACTCACTATTTTAGGGGGAGAAATCTAGGAAGTTGGTGCCGATGAACGTCCGTTAAAGCTTTATCTTCATATAGGAAGTCTTCTTGGGCTTTATTGAGATGTCAGGCGAGCTTTATTTTGTTGTAAGAAGTCTCTTTAGCCTTTATTGAGAGACCAGACAAAATTAGGGGTCTACAGTTGCCCCCCCTTCACTTGCCCAGCTAATTTGTTGGCTTAATATGCCGACAAAATTAGTTTGGTAGGGGAAGGAGTTAACCCTTTTGCCCAGTTATCCTTCGGATGCTTCTTTGCTGATCCTTCGGATGATAAATATTTTTGATAGGTACCAACCCCTATCTGGTTTGAGCCTTTCTTTATAAGGCTCTGGTGAGTACTTACCCTCACCCGGTACGAGTCTGTGTTTTGCTAGACTCTTGTGGGTACCTACCCCCACTAGGTATGAACCTTGTTTTTGCAAGGTTTTGGTGAGTACCTACCCTCACCTGGTATGAGTTCGCATTTGGCTAAACTCTTGTGGGTACTTACTTCCGAGGTGCTCAACACTTGAGCTATCCTCTAATAAAAGCAAGGTATTTGCAACCCATTTTTGTAATGCTTAGGTGAGTATTTTACTCCACCTAACGCATTCTGCTAAGTTTTGATGAGTACCTACCCTCATCCGGTATAAACCTTATTTTATAAGGCTCTGGTGGGTACCTACCCCCACCTGGTACGAATCTGCATTTTTGCTAGATTCTGATGAGTACCTACCCTCATCTGGTATAAACCTTATTTTGTAAGGCTCTGGTGGGTACCTACCCCCACCCAGTACGAATCTGCATTTTGCTAGATTCTGATGAGTATCTACCCTCATCTGGTATAAACCTTATTTTGTAAGGCTCTGGTGGGTACCTACCCCCACCTGGTACGAATCTGCATTTTTGCTAGATTCTGATGAGTACCTACCCTCATCCGGTATAAACCTTATTTTATAAGGCGCTGGTGGGTACCTACCCCCACCCGGTACGAACCCCGTTCTACAAGGCTCTGATGGGTACCTACCCCCACCCGGTACGAACCCCGTCCTACAAGGCTCGATGGGTACCTACCCCCACCCGGTACGAACCCCGTTCCGCAAGGCTCTAATGGGTACCTACCCCCACCCGGTACGAACCCCGTTCCGCAAGGCTCGATGGGTACCTACCCCCACCCGAGTACGAACCCCGTTCCGCAAGGCTCGATGGGTACCTACCCCCACCCGGTACGAACCCCATTCCGCAAGGCTCGATGGGTACCTACCCCCACCCGGTACGAACCCCGTTCCGCAAGGCTCTGATGGGTACCTACCCCCACCTGGTACGAACCCCGTTCTGCAAGGCTCTGATGGGTACCAACCCCCACCCGGTACGAACCCCGTTCTGCAAGGTTCTGATGGGTACCTACCCCCACCCGGTACGAACCCCGTTATGCAAGGCTCTAAATAAGCCCCGTTCTGCAAGGCTTTTAGGATGACTTTTTGATAGTCAATCATGTGGTCATCTGGTTTTGGAGATGTGTTGGCGACTTATTGTTTTTGTTCATGCGCCCATTCCGTGGGGAATATTTGTTTTGACTTTTCTGTCTTAGTCATTCGGTTTTACCGGGGATTCTTTGTTTTTGGCTTTTCTTGTTAGTCGTCCGGTCTTGTCGGAGATGATTTGTTTTTGGCTTTTCTGTTTAGCCATCCGGTCTTTGCCGGGGATTCTTTGTTATTGCCTCTTATTTAGGCAGGAATCCACTAGGGATTTGTTGATTTTTGTTGGTTGTGCCTCTTGATTAGGCAGATGCTTCAATAGTGGTGAAGGCTTTTTATTTGTTGTTTTTCGCCTCTGAATAGGTTGATGTTCTACTTGAGGATATTTGTTCTTGATAATACCTCTGACTAGGCGTAGGCATTCTTGGGAGTGAAGGTTTTGCCTTTCACTGGGGATATTCATATTGGGTGTTATAGGCGATTAACTCCCTGAGGATATGAATTTGTATTTTGCCTTTTGCTGGTAGGCCCGCTGGGGATTTTTCTTTTTGGTGATCCACAAGGGATTTGGTTGTTTTATGGGGATCTATTTTGAATTGTCCCCTAGGGAGGAATGGAGTTTTTGATTCCTAATTGGACGCTGTTGTTTGAGTTGGCTTTGCCTATGCTCTTATTCCTACTGGGGAATGGGTTTTTACATATGTGCGCCTTTTATGCACATTGGCTTTTTCTTTGGATGAAAAGATATCTTTTTTCTCTTTTCTTTTTGGTGATCCCTGGGGAATTTTTCTTTTCTTGGGGGATCTAATCCTTGATTTCATTTTTTTTATGATGGAGTCTTGGCTCCTGACTTTTGTGAAGCTCTTTATTGAGCGTAATGAAGAAATTTTCTTCTTTTCTCTTTTTTTGGGATTCACCGAGGAGTCTGTCGGTTTCCTGGGGATCCAAATTTGATGATGGAGTCTTGGCTCCTGGCTTTGTGAAGCTCTTATTTGAGCTGGAAGATGGAAATTTTTGTTTTCCTCTTTTTGTAGATTTTCTGGATATACTCTACTTGGAGATTTTTATTCGGCCTTTTTCGTGCCTCTATTGGGGAATGAAAGTTTTTCTTTTCTTTCTTTTTGTTGCCCCCTGGTGATATGGAGGATTTTTCTCCGTATTTTCTTTAATGGACTCTTATGTAGTCCTTATTCTCCTTTAGGGAATGAAGCGGAGATTCTGGATAAGTGTGCTCGATGACTCATGTGGCGATGAAGCTGAGTCGTGAGGTAATCTTTTTGTCTTGCCTCTGGAGTAAGCAAGGATCCTCTTGGGGATGATCAAGCCTTTCCGTTGGCTTTTCTACGTTGATGGCTTCCTTCTTTTTAGATGGAAGGATGTTGATTGAGGCTTCAAATGACTGTGGTTGACGACTCATGTGATGATGATGCTGAGTCGTGGAGTAATTTTTGTTTTGCCTCTAGAGTAGGCAAGGATCCGCTTGGGGATCATCAAGCCTTTCCGTTGGCCTTTTCCTGGTGCACCTTCTTTTATTGGGATAGAAGGTTAGAGCTAGTTTCCTTGAAGCTCTTTATTCTACTGAAATGGTTTTTGATTTCATCTTTCGCGATTCTGATTTTCATTTAGAGGCTGGATTTTGGTGCTTTCTATTTTCAATCACAAGCATGGAGACTATCCTCCTTATATGCATGTTTATTATTCTTGTTTGAAGAAAATTATTTTTTCTTGATTTTGACAAAGTCGTATTATGCAACTACTTTGTGTGTGGATGTCCTAAATGCAATCTAATGTTTATTTATTTTTGATGCATTTAGAAAGTAACTGGCCTTCTCCCGTTGGCTTCTTATGAATATGCTGATAGGCTCCTCCTTTATGATGATGGGCTCTTCTTTTGTTCATCTTTTGGTCTTAGCCCTATCTTTTGCCTAGACCGCCCTTTACGGGTTTTCGATCTAGCGGGCTGCCTTAATTTTTGCCTAGAATATCTTAGGGGGCTTTTGCCTTATCTTTTGCCTAGATCGTTCTTTTGGGGTTTCCGATCTAGCAGGCTACCCTAGTTTTTACCTAAGAATATCCTAGCAGGCATTTATTATTTTCTTATTTGTTATGCTTCCCTTTTTTAGATGCATGCTTGATCTTTGATTAAAGGTTTTTGCGCATATTTATGATTTATCAATAAAGAGGCATTTCCATAATATTTGGTCAAGAGAAAGGAAATGAAAGGGAATTTTATTGATAAATGAGCAAAAGTTTATTTCTTTTATAGAAGGATTTCAAAAGTATTTAGAAGAATGGGTGGTCAGGGTTGGTTGTACTATTTAGGCTTATACAGTCATGTCCATGATATCTGCCCCCTGGTTCTCCTAATTGCTTCAGTTGGGATGCCTGAGCTCAGAATGAAGACTAAGCAAACTGCTTGCTTCTGGAAGAATGTTACTTTAGCCGCCTTTTCGATTTTCGACTAAAGTAACCATTGCTCTTAGTTTCTTTTTTTTTATTTACTTTTTTTTTACCTCTTCTTTTTGCCTAGGACGTATCCTAGCGAGGAATATGGACCCTATCTTTTGCCCAGGAACGTCCTTTGTGGATTTTCATTCCTGACGGGTCTTGAGCAATGTCTTCAAGCATAATATTTCTTCACCGCATCAGAATTGATCGGGTGTCGAAGTTCCTCTCCATCCATATTAGTGAGGATACGTGCCCCTCCTGAGAAAGCTCGTTTGACCACAAAGGGTCCTTCATAATTTGCCGCCCATTTTCCAATTTCATCCTTATGAGCTGGAAGCAATTTCTTTATCACTAGATCCCCTTCTTGATAAGTATGAGGGTGGACCTTTTTATCATAAGACTTTTTTATCTTCTTTTGATAGGCTTGTCCATGACATATAGCGTTCAGCTGCTTTTCATCGATAAGGTTTAGCTGGTCATATCGACTCTGAACCCATTCGGCTTCTGTTAATTTTGCTTCCATTATAATTCGCAGGGAAGGTATTTCGACCTCTATTGGCAATACGACCTCCATTCCATATACGAGGGAATATGGAGTAGCTCCTGTTGAGGTTCGTACAGACGTTCGATAACCATGAAGAGCAAAAGGCAACATTTCATGCCAATCCCTATAGGTTTTAACCATCTTTTGAACAATCTTCTTGATGTTTTTATTGGGTGCTTCCACTGCGCCATTCATTTTAGGCCGGTAGGGAGAGGAATTATGGTGTTGAATTTTGAAATCTTGACATAATTCCTCCATCATCTTATTATTCAAGTTGGTTCCATTATCAGTAATAAGACGATGTGGGATGCCATATCGACATATGATATTTTTCTTAACAAAGGTGACCACTACCTTTTTAGTCACATGTGCATAAGATGCAGCTTTTACCCACTTAGTGAAGTAGTCGATAGCCACCAGAATGAATCGATGGCCATTGGATGCCTTAGGCTCAATAGGTCCGATAACATCCATGTCCCACATAGCAAATGGCCAAGGGATAGCCATAACATTGAGTAGTACCGGTGGAACATGTACATTGTCCGCATGTACCTGACATTTGTGACATTTTCTAGCATACTGATGACAGTCTTTTTCCATTGTGGACCAAAAGTATCCTGCCCTGAGGATTTTCCTAGCCATGATATGCCCTGCTGCATGAGTTCCGAAGGTTCCTTCGTGTATTTCTTTAATCAATTTCTGTGCTTCTTCAAGATTTACACATCTTAACAAAGTGGAATCAAAATTCTTTTTATAAAGGGTTTCTCCTATCAACATAAACCCTATAGCCCTTTTCCGAATGATCCTTTTGTCATTGTCACTGATTCTCTCGGGGTATTCAACCTTTATCAAGTATCGCCTTATGTCATGATACCAAGGGGTTTCATTTTTTTCACTGTCCGTCATCATGCAAAAGGCTTGTTTATTGTGTCTTTTGACTTGAATGATGGGCATCTCATGTTCTTGTCCTAATGCGAACATGGATGATAATGTTGCTAGTGCATCTACAATCTGGTTATCTTCCCGAGGGATGTACTCGAAACTAATGTTTTCCATTTTTGAAGTCATATTACGGATGTGCTCCAGATAAGGGATTAATTTGGAATTTCTAGTTTCCCATTCACCCTTGAGTTGGTAAATAACAAGGGATGAGTCACCGAATACTTTGAGTCTAGTCACCCCATGATCCAGAGCTGCTTGAATACCTAGAGCACAGGCTTCATATTCTGCCATATTGTTTGTGCAACCGAAGTTTAATCTGGCTGTTACTGGGATATATTTCTTTTCAGGAGATATTAAAATAGCTCCGATCCCATGTCCCAATAAATTTGAAGCTCCATCGAAAAACATGATCCACTTATTGTCTTTACGTTCTTCATGTTGGATATGCATTATATGTTCATCTGGAAAATCATCTTGGAGGGATTGATATTCGTCAGTTGGCCCATGTGCCAAATAGGCTGCTAGAGGACTACCTTTGATAGCTTTCTAAGTGACATGAACAATGTCGAATTCTGAGAGGAGTACCTGCCACCTGGCTATCCTTCCGGTCAAGACGAGTTTTTCAAACATGTATTTAATTGGGTCCATTTCGGAAATCAACCAAGTTGTATGTCTGGCCATATATTGTCGAAGGCGCTGAGTTGCCCACACCAATGCACAACATGTTTTTTCGAGTGGTGTATAACGGGTCTCATAATTTAGAAATTTTTTACTGAGGTAATATATGGCTTGTTCTTTTTTACCCGTATCATCTTGTTGACCGAGCACACATCCCATGGACTCGTCTAGTACTGAAAGGTAAAGAATCAGGGGCTTTCCTTCCACAGGTGGTACCAATACTGGGGGGTTGGTTAGGCACATTTTGATCTTTTCGAAAGCTTGTTGACATTCACCGTTCCAAACTTTCGGTTGGTTTTTACGCAATAACTTGAATATGGGCATGCACTTATCTGTTAATTGCGCAATGAACCGTGCGATGTAGTTTATTCGGCCCAAGAATCCTCTGACTTCTTTTTCTGTTCTTGGTGGGGGCATTTCTACGATTGCCTTTGTTTTATCAGGGTCTACCTCAATTCCTTTTTTACTAACAATAAACCCAAGGAGCTTTCCTGATCATACTCCGAATGTGCATTTAGCCAGATTGAGCTTGATCTGGTATTTCCAAAGCCGATTGAATAACTTCTTTAAGTATTGGAGATGATCCATTTCGTTTTTGGACTTGGCGATCATATCATCCACATATACTTCGATTTCTTTGTGGATCATATTATGAAATAATGTCACCATGGCCCTTTGATAAGTAGCCCCTGCATTCTTAAGTCCAAAAGGCATTACTCTATAACAGAATGTACCCCACGGCGTAATGAAAGAAGTTTTTTCTCTATCTTCAACAACCAATTTAATTTGGTTATACCTTGCATATCCATCCATGAAAGAATACAGAGTATTTGTAGCGGTATGATCTACCAGCATATCAATATGTGGTAAGGGAAAATCATCTTTTGGACTTGCACGATTTAAATCCCTGTAATCTACGCATACTCTGATTTTTCCATTTTTCTTTATAACCGGCACGATGTTTGCCAACCATTCAGGGTATTTTGACACGATTAGAAAATTGGCATCCAACTGTTTTTCTACTTCTTCCTTAATTTTCAAGGACCATTCTGGCTTTACTCTTCTGAGCTTCTGCTTAACAGGCCGAAATCCCTCTTTTAGTGGTAATCTATGCTCCACTATACTCTCATCAATTCCAGGCATATCATGGTAGAACCAGGCGAATACATCGACGTATTCTCTTAATAATTGTATCAGCCTTTCCCTGACATCATCATCAATTTGGGTACCAATATTTACTTCTTTCTTATTATCTTCTTGTCCCAAATTGATGGCCTCAGTTTTCTCCTGATGGGGCTGTATTGATTGAGCTTCTTTTTCTAACAGTCTTTGAATGTCCGAGGAAATGGTCCCCTCCTCACTGTCTGACTCAATCCATTCGCCTTCGGCTTTCGGATCTCCCAGAGAGTTTTCGATCACAGACATGATTGTACGATTATGCTTTGTTTTAGATTTCTTTATTAAATGTGTGGGAGGGAAAAGAATGGAAAAGAATATGAATATTATGAATAATGCCTCATTGTATTGATAGAAAGAAATATTTACAAAGCCCATATTAATCAAAAATCCCGTGATCATGAGCGAGGATAACGAGAGATACATCGGAAACTTTTTAATATATTTTTTTTATTATATATTTTTGGTATTTATATTTTTTTTTAACCAAAAGATGCACAAAATGGGGAGCCCTAGTTAGCTGATCTTCCTTAGCCCATCCTTCATTCGGGTTTGGAAAGAGGTTGATCATCTACTTTTGGAGTAGAGGCGTCGAAGGTAATCCACCCTGCATCTATTAAATCTTGGACCTTATGTTTTAAGGCCATGCAGTTATCCACGGAATGTCCCGGAGCATCCGAATGATAATTGCATTTTTCGTTCGGCTTATACCATTCTGGATATGGTGGCTCCATTTTCTTGGGAGGGATGCGCACAAGGAGTTTAGCATCCAACAATTTTAACAGCAGACTTCCATAGGAGGTAGGTATTGAAGTGAAATTCCTTTCCGGTCTGCGTGACTTGGTCTGCTGCGAGGAGAAAGAAGGAGTAGCAATGTTGATTGCATTCACGGTTCCTTCCTTCTTCTTTCCAAAACCTTTTTTAACGTTAGGAATGGAGGAGTTGGAGGAAGTATGTTGCGTAATTCTTCCGCTTTTTAATCCTTGCTCCACTCTTTCTCCTATAATTACCACATCCGCAAAAAGTGTTGATGTGTTCCCTATCATTTTGTCATAATAGGGACCAGTTAGAGAATTGATGAACATGGATGTGGTTTCTTTGTCGGACAGAGGAGGTTCTACTTGTGCTGCCAATTCCCTCCATCTTTGGGCATATGCCTTGAAGGATTCATCGTCTTTCTTGCTTAGCAATTGTAGATCTGCTCTTTCAGGGGTCAGATCAATATTGTATTTATAGCGACGAAGAAAAGCATCTGCCAAATGTCTCCATGTTTGGACTTGCCCCCCTTGTAATTGCATATACCAGTTTAGGGCTGATTCAGCTAAGCTCTCCTGGAAGCAATGGATCAGGAGCTTCTCGTTGTCAGCATATGCAGCCATCTTACGGAAGTACATTGTAAGATGGCTTTTGGGGCAAGTTAATCCCATGTATTTTGGGAAGTCCAGAGTTTTGAATTTGTTAGGGAATTGGATGTTTTTAATGAGGCACATATCAGCCGCCTCTTTTACATCAAAGTTATGCCCCTGCATGGCTCTCAGCCTCTCTTCAAGAGCAGTAATTTGTTGCTTTGATACTTCCGGAGCATGAATATGTACTGCTCTTGTATCAGATTGGTCATGCTCATCCTGAGGTTCCTCTTCTTCTTCTTGGTGAGAGGCTTGTCCACTTTGAGGACCCTCTTTGTGGAGATTCTGTTGGCGCATCATTTCCAACATTTGAGCCATTTGCTCTTTCAGCGTATTAAGCTTAGTGGTGAGCTTTCGATTTTGTTCTTCTAGTTGCTCCATCTTCTTAGCTTTTTGAGCACGAGTGAGGACGGGCGGAAGACCAGCCACTTTCTAAATGATTTTAACGATTTTTATTATAGCTTTTTATTTCAAATGATTAGTGTGAAATAGATATGCCCTAGACAATAGCTTTGGTATCTTCTCAAAAGCCTATGTTTTAAGGGTACCATACCCACCTTAATGTGTTAACTTCCTTTTTTCAAAGGTTGCCAACATACCTTAGCGCACTTATCTCTTCTAGGAAGGTGATAAACGCACTTGGGTCTCTTTCGCTATTGTCTAAGGATATCTAATAAATCCTAGAATGAGTGTGTTTATGAGAGATTTATTATGATGATGTTTATGCATACTTTTCTTAGTGCATTTATTTTCTCTCTCGGTTTACCACTTATTGGATGATGTGGTATGAATGATACGACTTTGTCGAAAATCTTTTTATTATAAAAGATATTTTATGTTTTTAATTTGTTTTTATATTTTTTATGACCCTTTATCTCTTCTGTCGGTCAACGTGGCTACTTAGCTTACAAAGAACCTGAAACCAGGCTAGCTTAACTGAAGACTGTCTGAGATAAAGTTGGCTTATCTTATCACTTTTATGATTTTTAAGGTTTTTCACTATTTTTGTTGTATGATTACCCTATGCTAATACATCAATACAAATGCAGTAAACGAATGCACACACAATTCATACATCCACGAGCAGAGCCACGCTTATTACGAGGTGGGGTTTTCCTGCAGAAACGTGCTTGGTTTAGGTGGTTGTAAACTGTTCTCACCAAGGCCAAAGGTCCCCAAGGTGCCCCCATTATAGGGACCTCTCAATCTTTCAGTCCTCGGGTCATGCACGGAACTCCGTGGCGACATCCTTAGACCAAAAGAAGAGAGTTATCACCTTGAGTTGGTGGTTTCTGACAACGGTTGTAGCCCCGTGTGCCCACAAGCCGGTCGTATCTTCCACCCACTCCCTATAGGTATTCACTCTTGCCCCCGGGTATAGAGGGACTATTGTGAGCAAGGGTTTTTGTGTGCAATTTATATTTCAAACAATTTTGCAGAAAATAATCATACAGCAATTATTAAAGCCATACAATTAAACATACGGAAAAAGGGTAAAGGCGTAATTTCAAATCTTTACTTAGTTTGAGTTTTATCCGTCACTAAATGGGAACAACTCTCTAGCTTCCCCAGTGGAGTCGCCATCTGTCCCCGCCGTCCATTCCAACGTCCAGGGACATCTTGAACATTTATGCGAGCGGTCGCGAAAAAATGGTTTAAACTCGTGTTTTTTGTTTAAAATGTGTTCATTGCTTCCGAGGTGCTCAACAACTGAACTATCCTCTAATAAAAGCAAGGTTTTCGAAAAAGGGTTCTTTTGGAGTCGCCACCAATGTTTTGACCGTAAACATTGGAAAAGGATAAAAAGGTGTTGATTTTAATAAAAACCAAACTTGGCCATCATAACCAGAGTTAGGTAAGGGAGTTAGTTACGTGTGGCGAAGGTGTTAGCACCCCCACAACGCCCCTTTCGGGTTCCCTATGACGGATTAATTCATTTAAGTAAAGATTACGAGAAATTACGCGATTACCCTATTTTATTGCATAATGTTTAAAAATGGTTATCTACATGATTTTAGTTTACATTGCATACAGAAAGCAATAAATAAAGCAGTAAAAGAGAAGAGAATTGAACAGAACCTCCGTAGAAAGCTTTGTATTGCGAATCTTTAATCGTAAGGATGTGTTTTCGCAATCCCCCGCTCTACAAAGACTCTCCTCTCTGAATACAACACTGACTCTACTAAATTTTACAGAAGAATCGAATGTTGGAATATGATTCCTTAACTGATTGTTACCTTCTCAAGGCAATCAGAGAGTTCATTCGAAGAGGGAAGAGAATAGACAAGTACTGGGAGTTGTCTGATGTGTGTAACAGTGGTAAATGAGCCTCCTATTTATAGTTTTTCGCTGCCTGACCATTTGAGACGCCCCTCTGGATTGGGACGGCCGTCTGGGTTGGGACGGCCGTCCCAACTGCATCTTTTACACAGGCTGGGACCCCCTGAAAGCTGGGACTGGCAGTCTCACTTGGGACGGCCGTCTCGACTCTGGGACGGTGGTCTCGACCTGTTTTGGCCAGTTTTTGTGTTCTGGGACCCCTGGGAAGCTTTCCTTTCTTTATTTGGACGTCGGTTGGTGCCGATGAACGCCCGTTAAAGCTTTATCTTCATATAGGAAGTCTTCTTGGGCTTTATTGAGATGTTAGGCGAGCTTTATTTTGTTGTAGGAAGTCTCTTTAGCCTTTATTGGGAGACCGGGCAAAATTAGGGGTCTACAATGATGAACTTAATCAGTTTGAAAGAAATAATGTGTGGGAATTAGTTCCTAAAACCAAAGATATCAATATAATTGGTACTAAGTGGGTATTCAAAAACAAATTAGATGAACACGACATTATTACTAGAAATAAAGCTAGGTTGGTAGCCAAAGGATATAATCAATAGGAAGGAATTGATTTTGATGAAACCTTTGCACCCGTAGCTAGACTTGAAGCTGTTAGACTGTTCTTAGCTTATGCTTGTATTAGTGGTTTCAGATTACTTCAGATGGATGTCAAGAGTGCCTTTCTAAACGTACTCATCAATGAAGAAATTATGTTTCTCAGCCTCCTGGTTTTGAAAATCACAAACATCCTGACCATGTCTACAAGCTGAAAAAGGATCTTTATGGATTAAAGTAGGCTCCTAGACAATGGTATGAGAGGCTAAGTAATTTCTTAATTGATCAAGGATACAAAAGAGGTGAAGTTGACAAAACCTTATTCATTAAGAAATCTGGATCTGACATTATTCTGGTGCAGGTTTATGTTAATGATATCATTTTTGGTTCTACTAATAATGCCTTGTGTAATAAATTTGTTAAGGAAATGCAAAGTGAATTTGAGATGTCTATGATGGGAAAACTGAATTTCTTCCTTGGTCTCCAGGTTAAGCAATTAAGGAATGGTATTTTCCTAAATCAATCTAAATATTGTAATGAGTTGTTGAAGAAATTTGATATGCATAATTGCAAAGAATCCTCCACACCCATGTCTACTAACTGCTGTCTAGATTTAGATGAAAAAGGGAAATTTGTTGATCAAACAAAATATAGAGGTTTGATTGGATCTCTTCTATATCTGACTGCTAGTAGGCCTGACATTATGTTTAGTGTTTGCCTTTGTGCTAGATTGCAGGCAAATCTAAAGGAATCTCACCTCACTGCTGCTAAAAGGATTCTCAAGTATCTTAAAGGAACCATTAATGTTGGACTATGGTATCCTGAAGGTGCCTCTCTTAAACTTGTTGGATTTTCTGATTCTAACTTTGCAGGATGTAGATTGGATAGGAAAAGTACCTCTGGTACATGCCATTTACTGGGAAGCAGTCTCATATCATGGCACAACAAAAAACAATCATTTGTAGCTCTTTCAACTGCAGAAGCTGAATACATTGCAGCTAGGAGTTGTTATGCTCAGAGTATTTACCTCAAACAACAATTGAAAGATTATAGGGTGTTTCTCAACACGGTACCTCTGGTTTGTGATAATACTAGTGCAATCAATCTAACTAAAAATCCTATTCAACACTCTAGAACTAAGCATATTGAAATTAGACATCACTTTATTAGAGAACATGTATCTAGGGGTGATTGTGAAATTTTATTCATTGATACTGAGAAACAATTAGCTGACTTGTTCACCAAACCACTACCTAGAGATAGACTTAATATACTTAGAACTGAATTAGGAATTTTGGATCTATCTAATATTGTATAATTGATTCTTTATTATGGTTCTGTGCTTTTTAACAAGTTGATAATATGTTCAATCGATTAGTTGTCTGAAAATTTTGAAATATTTTCAAACTATGTGTTTTAATCGAGTGAAATTGTGAAATAATCTGTTGATTTCCTGATTCTCAATATCTGTTCATGATCTATTACCAAATTAATCGATTAAAATAGGTTTTTAATCGATTTATTTCAATAACTCTGTAGCTCTGCATGTTTTTTTTTTAATTAAATGAATAAATCTTCAATTCAATCGATTCATGTTACTTTTGATAATCTGCATCTATATCATTAATTGAAAATCAATTGATTTTATGGAAAATCAATTGGTTAATTTTTCTAGGGCTAGTATTGTATGCTTTGCTTCTGATTATTTACTGCAGATTGAGTTAAGTGCCTTTGCAACTACAAACAACTTCAGCTACTCTCTTAATGTAATAGTTATCCAATAAATGCTGAAAGACAGTGATTGGAAATCAGAGGTGAAGAAATGTAGGTAATCGAGTGTTGCAGTATCCATTGTTCTCTCTCTATCTTTTCTATCTCTGACACAGGGAATAAAACTGAGGTAATTTACTAAAAGACAAATTTGACTATTCAAAGTAGATGACGAGTTCGGTTTCTCCGATTCCTTTTAGTGTGCATTAGTTGATTCGAAAATCTTGTATTCTCTCTTGGAAAAATATTCTCTCTTTTTTGTATTCGGTTCACCTCTCAAACATCATGTTCAAGCGCACTAAATCTGGAAGGAGGAAGTTCAGCAGAGGAGAATCCTCAGCTGCTGTCCAAGAAACATTAGGAGGAGGGCGCATTGAAACCTGGTTCAATGGGAATCAAGAGAAGATGGGGTTATTCATTCACGAAATGAGCAGAAAACAGATTAATATTCCCAAGGTTCTGAAATTCTCGTGGTTGGACGCTGATGTTAGAATCGCGCAGCGGAATGTTCGCGTGGTCGGACAAAAACCAAGAGTGGGGGTGAATTGGTTTCTTAATAAAAATTAGGTTTTCAAAATTTTCCCCAAATTTTACCGATTAAAAACTGTGTAAATGTAAATAGAGAAAGGGATAGAGTCTTACACAGGAAATTTATACTGGTTCGGATCAAAAGACCCTATGTCCAGTTGCTAATCACTCAAACAGAGGATTATCGTTGTCACTATAAACAAAGTTATTACAAACAAGTTACAATGGAAGAGATAAAGTAAAGATAACACCTCTCTTGAAATCCACAAGAGATGAAGAACAGCTTTCCCCAGAGACAGCACAACACACAATCCACTAAGAACTCCACTTAGTGATTCTTATCGCTTCTAGCCCACACCAGGTTCAGAAAGCCCCTTTTTCTTGCAACAAACAGTTCTCTAGCACTCACAGCACTTAACTTTTGTATGAAAAAGGTTGTTCTTCTGTTTTGAGTGCCATAGAAGAGTTTAAGTAGAGAAATTAGGGTTTAGGAATTGGGGATTTCGAAACTAGGGTTCTTGGAAATAGGGGTTTCGAAAATAGGTTTGATTTGAAGTTAAAAATCAAAATCTGACTGAAATAATCGATTAAAAGAAGTATTAATCGATTAAAACAGAGCCAAATATCAACGAACCCAAACCTCTTTGTTTTAACCGATTAAAAGGTGGTTTAATCGATTAAACCGCTCGATAATCGATTAAAAGTTGGTTTAATCGATTAAACCGATGAGTTTTTACGAGAAAATGATTTTTCTCATCTGTTTTAATCGATTATTTCCCTATTTAATCGACTAAAGCCGAGCCTGGATGATAAATTTGAGCTTTTTGAAGCTTCTAAGGTGCAGACTATGTACCAGCTATCTTAAACTCTAATATTACAGACTCAATCTAAATGAAACAGATTTATTACAATACAAAACAAGTCTTCAACACTCTAAGTCTTTGTGTTCTTGAATCATCATCAAAATCAACAATCTTCATGTTCATCAAGTGCAACATCAAGTCCTTGAATGTTCAACAATCTCCCCCTTTTTGATGATGATCAAAATTATCTTTTAAAGCCTTGTAATAACCTGTTTTATCTGTCATACTAACAAACACATTAAACATACCAGATAATATTTAAATGCAATTCATAAGAGGCTTTAAATATTTCTCCCCCTATTTTGATTATAATAAAAAATAACTCTGCAATAACAATCGTAAGATCTCCCCCTCAAAATATGCATAATTTAGAGAAAGCTCCCCCTCAATCAATGCAATAACAAAACATCACATTTTATTTCAGAAATGTCAATACATTACATCACAAGAAGAAAAAAATAAACAACAAATTTAAAATTCTTCACTATCATCACTATGAAAGTGTGCATCAAATCTATTTTCTAAATGGCACACTTTATCATCTACATCAGATATACGGCGAATTATTTCCTCATGCCGTACTCCAGAAAGAGTGAAGAATGACTGCATCCTCTGATTCATGTCAGATAACATGTCTTCCATGGATTGTTGAGTTTCATGATGAGTAGAGGAAGTTCCAACACTTAGGATTTGGTCAGAGGGAAACTCAGCAGCTGGAGGCATATCTTCATCAGAATCTTCATTAGCATCACCTTGATTAGGAACGTCATCCTTGTGAACATAAATATCATTGACTCGCACCATTTGGAGTTGAATCAATGTGCTGTCCAGCATGCGGTTCAAGTTATTTGTTCTAACTATTTGTTCACCTTCAACATTCACTCCTTTATATTCAAGAATACGAGAGACAAGTAAAGCATATGGAATTTTGAATGTGGGATGACGTTTTGCTTTTAACATGGTCATTGTGACAAGAACGCCCCAATCTAACGGCTCATTATTCATTATGGCATGAATAATACGAAGATCAATGGAAGAACATTGGGCATGATTTGTATCTCGAGGACATAGGATCCAAACAATTAGATGGAGAATCATGCGTTCCTCCTTCTTTAAAGGTCCAGCATGAAGGAGACGCCCAATCTCCATGGAGGGATTTCGCAGAAAAGAACGGTTAGCTAAGAACCTGTCAAAATCATCTAGCTCACCATAAATGTTAATAGCATCTTCTCTAATTGGAAAGTGAGCGACGTTTTCCCAAATATCATCGTCAAGAATAATTGTAACCCCTTTTACATGAGACGTAGCAATTTGATCTCTAAATTTGAATCTAGAGTAGAATACCCTAACAAGGTCAGGATAATACGTACCTTGCATTTGGATGAAGGGAAGAACTCCTTGAATTTCAAGAAGGTTGGGAAAATTGAATCCCCTATTGATGAATTGCTCACCAATAAGAAACTTGGGAGAAATAATAGCCCGTTCTTTCTAGTAGGTCAGAAATTCTTGTTGGCCATCTGTATAAGAAATCCATCCTTCTACAGAATTAGGACGGGGTCGAGATGAGGGTGCATATCTTCTTCTAGTAGGGATCTTAGCACGAGAAGATGAGGCCATTGAAAGATTAGAAGAGTAACAAGAAGATTTAGAAAGCTAAGTGTATTAAGAAGAGGGCAAGGTAGCTAGAATAAGGCAAGATAGCTTGATTTCAAGAGATAGAAGTGAGTAGAAGTGAAATGAAGGACCCTATTTATAACCAAGCATCTCCAACGTTCATATGGAAGGGAATAATAGTCAAAATATCCGTTGGCAATGGCTAGGAAGCCAACCTGGTCAGATTTAATCGATTAAAATTCAAATTAATCGATTAAATCACTTCCAGACCCAATTAATCGATTATTTTGGGCTGTTAATCGATTATTACTGGTTTTAATCAATTAATGGATGAATTAATCGATTATTCCAGAGAGGAATACCCTGTTTTAAGTGTTTTGGATGCAAATAATCGATTATTACTCCAATTAATCGATTATTCCAGAGAGGAATGCCCTGTTTTGAGTGTTTTAACACATGATAACCTATGAACATCCTTCAAAATGAATTATAACATTACAACCATCCAAAAACAGTCAAATTAAGCAGAATTTAAGCTATTTCTAATATCCCTAAGTCTCTTCTAAGATCATAGAATCTATCCTTGGGTAGAGGCTTAGTAAAAATATCTGCTAATTGACGTTTGGTATCTACATACTCTATTTTACAGTTTCCTTTGCTGATATGATCTCTCAAAAAGTCATGTCTTATTTCTATATGTTTAGTCCTAGAGTGCATTACTGGATTCTTAGTAATATTTATTGCACTCGTATTATCACACATCAACATAATGTCATTTAAAAAGATACTATAATCTTCTAACTACTATTTCATCCACAGAATTTGAGCACAACAACTACCAGCTGCAATATATTCAGCTTCAGTGGTAGATAAAGTAACACATGCCTGTTTCTTAGAATGCCAAGATATTAAGGATGAACCTAACAAATGACATGTCCCACTAGTAATTTTCCTATCAATTTTACATCCACTATAATCAGCATCAGAATATCCTATTAAACTCATACAAGCATCAGACGGATACCACAAACCAAAACCAGTATAGTTCCTTTTAAGTATTTTAAAATATGTTTCACTACAATTAGATGAGATTCTTTAGGACAAGCCTGAAATCTAGCACACACACAAACAAAATGCATAATATCAGGTCTACTTGCAGTTAAGTATAACAGTGATCCTATCATACCTCTATACATAGTTTGATTAACTTCCAAACCTGATTCATCCTTGTCTAGATAGCATGAAGTTCCCATGGGTGTGTTAGCTTCCTTTGAGGTGTCCATTCCAAATTTTTTAAGGATCTCTTTGCAGTATTTGGTTTGAGAGATGAAAATGCCATCTTTAAGTTGCTTGATTTGTAGTCCAAGGAAGAATGTCAATTCTCCCATCATAGACATTTCAAACTCTCCCTGCATTATCTTAGCAAATTCTGGCAACAGGAGCATAAGTTTCATCATAATCTATACCTTCCTCCTGACAATAGCCTTTTGCAACAAGTCTGGCTTTATTCTTTGTTATGTTCCCATCTTCATCAAGATTATTTCTAAACACCCATTTTGTTCCAATAACTTGATATGATTCTTCCCTTGGGATTAATTCCCAGACTTGATTTCTTTCAAATTGGTTAAGTTCTTCTTGCATGGCTATGCACCATTGGTCATCTTCAAGTGCTTCCTCAACATTCTTGGGTTCAATCTATGACACAAAAGCTACAGACATACAAAAATTAGTCATGTTTCTAGTTCTTACCCCTTTTGAGATATCACCAATGATATTGTCCATTGAGAGTCCTCTAGGTGAATGCCATTCTTTTGCTAATTCAGGCGTTTGAGAAGGCTCATTTTCTTCCAAATATAATTCATCAAGAGCCTCTCTTATATATTCATCATCACCTGCAATTTCTTTATTTGACTCAAGAGGGTTTCCCCCAAGGTCTACAATTTCATCAAAGGTAACATGAATAGATTCTTCTATATTCAAAGTTCTTCTATTAAATACCATATAAGCCTTGCTAGTTAATGATTAACCTAAGAAAATGCCTTCATCAGCTTTAGATTCAAATTTTCCTAAGTTGTCCTTTCCATTATTTAATACAAAGCACTTACATCCAAAAATTTTCAAATGAGCAACATTAGGCTTTCTACCATTAATCAATTCATATGGAGTAGATTTAATTATTGACCTAATGAGCATTCTATTTAAAACATAACATGCAGTACTAACCGCATCAGCCCAAAAATATTTAGGAACATTAGATTCATTTAACATAGTTCTAGCAAGTTCCTCTAATGACCTATTTTTCCTTTCAACTACACCATTTTGTTGGGGAGTCCTAGGAGCAGAAAAGTTATGTAATATTCCATTTTCTTCACAATAATTATCAAACTTTTCATTTTGAAACTCACCACCATGGTCACTTCTCAAAACTTTAATTCTTAAGTCTTTCTCATTTTGAATTTGTTTTGCAAATTTTCTAAAGACCTTAAAAGCTTCACTTTTCGTAGTAAGGAAAAATGTCCATGTATACCTAGAGTAATCATCAACAATCACAAGTCCATAATAATTTCCACCAAAGCTTTTTTATCCTAGAAGGTCCAAATAAATCTAAATGTGATAATTCTAGGGGTTTTGAAGTGGAAATAACATTCTTTGATTTAAATGATGATTTTACTTGTTTACCCTTTTGACATGCATCACATAACCTACTTTTTTTCAAATTTTAACTTAGGCAAACCAATAACTAAGTCTTTTGAAATCAATTTATTCAAATGATGCATATTTATATGAGCCGCTCTCTTATGCCATAACCAAGGGTTCTCTTCCTTAGCAACTAAACATGTTATGCTAGACTCATGTAAACAATCCAAATCAATCAAATATATGTTGTTATGCCTAATGCCTTTCAATGCTACATTTTCGGAATCAATCAAGTGTATGGTGCAAAATTTACTTTCAAAAATTACCTTAAAGCCTTTGTCACATAATTGACTTATACTAAGGAGATTATGCTTAAGTCCATCAACAAGTAGCACATCCTTGATCTCCAAAGTGTTTGCACCACCTATGTTTCCAATTCCAAGGATCTTCCCATTGTTGTTGTCCCCATAAGTTGCATATCCTTGTTCCTTAGCCTTGAAACTCACAAATTTAGATTTATCTCCGGTCATATGCTTTAAACATCCGCTATCAAGATACCACATAGACTTCTTTGATTTGGAAGTTTCCTACAAAACAAGAATATAGTAAACTTAGGTCCCCACAACTTTTGGGTCCTTGGGGTTAGAGACATAACAAACTATTTAACTATAGGAACCCAAATGTATTTACCTTTAAGTACACCAAAATGTTTAATTTTACATCTATTTGATGTGTGACCTTGTTTCATGCAATAAAAACATGCTTTAGATGTAATATTTGAAAATGATGCATTTCTAATCATAGATGCTCTAGTTCCTTTTTCTACCCATACTCTTTTATTTTTAGTTTTAGGCTTTTTCATAGAAACTTGATGATTTACATTATTTTGAGCAAAAACAGTTTTATCCTTCTTAAGATCACTTATTTCCATTTCGGCTTTATCAAGTAGATGATTTAGGATATCTATGTCATATTCATGCTCTTTACAAGTTTCACATGCTAAATTCTTATCCTCATCTAAACATACAATTTTCGTGTCTAATACCTCTTTTTCTTCTAAACATGTAATTTTCATTTTTAAAGAGTCAATTTCCTTTTCGGATCTACTTAAATTCTTCTTTACAACTTTATATTCATTCTTCAAGTTCCTAAAAGCACTAAACAATTCATTATAAGCATTTTGCAATTCATCATAGTTATTATCCTCATCACTAGAAGATGTGTCAGAATCACTTACCTCAAAATCGGATGATATGTTGTCATTTGCCATTAAGCAAATGTTTGCTTCTATTTCCGAGTCACTTGATTCCGAACTTGAGTCACTGTTGTCCCAAGCAATGTAAGCTTTCTTCTTGAAGTGCTTTTTGCATTTAACTTCATCGTTCTTCTTATTTGGACATTCGGTCTTGTCGCCGCCGTCCGTTCCGACGTCCTGGGACATCTCGAACGTTCTGCGAGCGGTTGCGAAAAGATGGTTGAGACTCACGTTTTTTGTAAAAAATATGTTCATTGCTTCCGAGGCGCTCAACGCTGAACTATCCTCTAATAAAAGCAAGGTTTTCGAAAAGGGTTCTTCTGGAGTCGCCACCAATGTTTTGACCATAAACATTGGAAAAGGAGAAAAAGGCATTGATTTTGATAAAAACCAAACTTGGCCATTATAACCAGAGTCGGGTAAGGGAGTTAGTTACATGTGGGGAAGGTATTAGCACCCCACAACGCCCCTTTCGGGTTCCCTATGACGGATTAATTCATTTAAGTAGAGATTACAAGAAATTACGCTTTTACCCTATTTTATTCATACAATAAATATGGCTATCTACATGATTTATCTACATTGCATACAGAAAGCAGTAAATAAAGCAATAGAAGGGAAGAGAATTGAGAAGAACCTCCGAAGCAAGCTTTATATTAGAAGTCTTTTACAAAGAGGATGCTTTACGGCAATCCTTCGCTCTACAATGACTCTCCTCACGAATATAGACTCGACTCGACTAAAGTTTTATAGAAGAATCGAATGCTGGAATCTAGTTCCTTAACTGATTGTTACCTATTTAAGGCAATCAGAGAGTTCATTCGAGGTAGGGAGAGAAGTAGACAAGTCTTCTGAGTTGTCTGGTGTGTGGAACAGTGCCAAATGAGCTTCAAATTTATAGTTTTCGCTGCCTGCACCTTTGGGACGCGCGTCTGGAGTGGGACGGCCGTCTGGGTTGGGATGGCCGTCCCAAATGCCACTTTTGCACTGACTGGGACCACCTGGGGATCCGGGACTGGCAGTCCCATTTGGGACGGTCGTCCCAAATGGCCAGGAAAGGTTGGGACGGCCATCTCGACCTTGGGACGGCCGTCTCGACCTGTTTTGGCCAGCTTTTGTGTTCTGGGACCCCCGGGAAGCTTTCCTTTGTGTATTCGGACGTCGTTTGATGCCGATAAACGTCCGTTGAAGCTTTATCTTCATATAGGAAGTCTTCTTGACCTTTTATAAAGATGGCAGGCGAGCTTTGTCTTTGTAAGAAGTCTCTTTAGCCTTTTAAATGAGAGACCATCTGAACTCCGAGTTTTGCTGTAGGAGGTCTCCTTGGTTTTTATTTAAGAAGCCGGGCGAACTTTATCTTCGTGTGAAGTTTCCCTAGCTTTTATTGAGAGGCCGGGCAAAATTAGGGGTCTATAGCTGCCCCCCCTTCACCTGCCTAGCTAATTTGTTGGCTTGATATGCCAACAAAATTAGTTGGTAGGGGAAGGAGTTAACCCTTTTGCCCGGTCATCCTTCGGATGTTGCTCTTTGCTGATCCTTCGGATGATAAATATTTTATGTTGTTGTCTTCAGGATGCTTCCTTGCTGGGGAGGCTGATCCTTCAGTCGATATGTGTGAAGCTTCAGGATGCTCCTTTGATACGGTAGCTGACCCTTTGGCTAGTGAATGAAGATTTTTCCCTTACGGTGCTCCTTTGATGCGGTAGCTGACCCCTCGGATAATGAATGTGAACCTCCAGGATGCTCCTTCGATGCGGTAGCTGATCCTGTGGTTGATGAGTATGAATTTTGTAGTTTTGGGATGCTCCTTCGATGTGGTAGCTGACCCCGTAGCTGACGAGTGTGAAGCCTTAGGATGCTCCTTCGGAGAGGTGGCCGATCCTTCGGTTTGCAGGATGCTCCTTCGATGAGGTGGCCGATCCTTCGGTCTGCAGGATGCTCCTTTGGAGAGGTAGTCGATCCTTTGGTCTGCAGGATGCTCCTTTGGAGAGGTAGCCGATCCTTTGGTCTGCAGGATGCTCCTTCGGTGAGGTAGCCGATCCTTCTGTTTGTAGGATGCTCCTTTGGAGAGGTAGCCGATCCGTTGATTTGCAGGATGCTCCTTCGGTGAGGTAGTCGATCCTTCGGTGTGCAGGATGCTCCTTTGGTGAGGAAGCTGATCCTTCGGTTTGTGATGCTCCTTCGGTGAGGTAGCCAATCCTTTGATTTGCAGGATGCCCCTTTGGAGAGGTAGTCGATCCTTCAGTCTGCAAGATGCTCCTTCGGTGAGGTAGCCGATCCTTCTGTTTGTAGGATGCTCCTTTGGAGAGGTAGCCGATCCGTCGGTGTGCAGGATGCTCCTTTGGTGAGGTAGCCGATCCTTTGATTTGCAGGATGCTCCTTCGGTGAGGTAACCGATCCTTCGGTGCGCAGGATGCTCCTTTGGAGAGGTAGCCGATCCTTCGGTTTGGAGGATGCTCCTTTGGAGAGGTAGTCGATCCTTCGGTGTGCAGGATGCTCCTTTGGTGAGGAAGCTGATCCTTCGGTTTATAGGATGCTCCTTCGGTGAGGTAGCCAATCCTTTGATTTGCAGGATGATGAATAGTTTTGATAGGTACCAACCCCTATCTGGTTTGATGAGAATGAACCTTCATCTGATCCGAACCTTCTTTTGTAAGGCTCTTGTGAGTACAAACCCCCACCCGATTCGAGTCTGTATTTGCTAGATTTTTGTGGATACTTTCCCCCACTATGTTTGAGTTCACGTTTGCTAAACTCTCTGACGAGCCCCGTTTTGCAGGGCTCTTAGGATTCTCTTTTTGGCAGTCAATCTTTTGATGAGTACAAATTCTCATCCGGTTTTTTGAGATGTGCTGGCGGCTTATTGTCTTTGATCATGCGCCTATTCCATGGGGAGTGATTGATTTTATTTTTGACTTTTTTGTTTTAGTCATCCGGTTTTACCGGGGATTTCATTGTTTTGGCTTTTTCTTTTAGCCATCCGGTTTTACCGGGGATTCTTTGTTTTTGGCTTTTTAGCCATCCGGTCTTGCCCGGGGATTCTTTGTTGATTGCCTATTTTTAGGCAGGAATCCATTGGGGATTTGTTGATTTTTTATTGTGCCTCTCGATTAGGCAGATGCTTCAATAATGATGAAGGCTTTATGTTTTTCGCCTCTGAATAGGATGATGCTCCTCTTGAGGATATTTGTTTTTGATAATTCCTCCGAGTAGGCGGATGCTTTTTGGAAGCTTTGTGCTTGTATTGCCTCTTGCATAGGTTGATTTCCCATTTCTTGGGGATATCGGTTCTTTGCTTGCCTCTGAATAGGCATAGGCATTCTTGGGAGTGAAGGTTTTGCCTTTAACTGGGGATATTCATATTGGGTGCTCCAGATGGTTAACTCCCTGAGGATATGAATTTGTAGTTTTGCCTTTGCTGGTAGGCTCGCTGGGGATTTTCTTTTTGGTGATCCGCTGGGGATTTGATTGTTTTCCCGGAGATCTATTTTGACTTGCCCCCTAGGGGAGAATGGAGTTTTCGACTCCTTGTTGGATGTTGTTGTTCGAGCTGGCTTTGCCTATGCTCTTATTCCTGCTGGGGAATGAGTTTGTATGTGCGCCTTTTATGCATATTGGTTTTTTTCTTTGGATGAAAATATATTTTTTCTTTTCTTTTTTGGTGATCCCTGAGGAATTTTTCTTTTCTTGGGGGATCTAATCCTTGATTTGATTTTTCATGATGGTGGAGTCTTGAGCTCCTGGTCTTTTACGAAGCCCTTTATTGAGCGGGACGAAGAGATTTTCTTCTTTTTCTTTTTGGGATTCACCGAGGAGTCTGTCGGTTTCCTGGGGATCCAAATTTGATGATGGAGTCCTGGCTCCTGGCTTTGTGAAGCTCTTATTTGAGCTGGATGAAGAGATTTTTCTTCTTTTTGTCTTTTTGTAGACTTTTCTTGATATGCTTCTATTTGGAGATTTTTATTTGGCCTTTTTTCGTTATGGCCTTTATTGGGGAATGAAAGTTTTTCTTTTCTTTCTTTTTTTTGTTGCCCCCTGGTGATTTGGAGGATTTGACTCCGTTTTCTTTGATGGACTTTTGTGTAGTCCTTATTCTCCTTTGGGGAATGAAGCGGAGACTCTTGCATGAGTGTGCTTGATGACTCATGTGGTGATGCCACTCAGTCGTGAGGTGATCTTTTTTGTTTTGCCTATGGAGTAGGCAAGGATCCTCTTGGGGATGATCAAGCCTTTCCTTTGGCTTTTCTACGTTGATAACTTCCTTTTCTTTATATGGAAGGATGTTGATTGAAGCTTCGACTTACTCTTTTTGACGATTCATGTGGTGGTGTTGAGTCACGAAGTAATTTTTTATTTTGCCTTTGGAGTAGGCAAGCCTTTCCATTGGCTTTTTCTTATGTTGATGACTTCCTTTTCCTTGGATGGAAGGATAGTGGTCGGATCTTTAAATGACTATGGTTGATGACTCATGTGATGATGATGCTGAGTCATGGAGTGATTTTGTTTTGCCTCTGGAGTAGGCAAGGATCCGCTTGGGGATCATCGAGCCTTTCCGTTGGCCTTTTTCTTTGATATACCTTCTTTTATTGGTGTAGAAGGTTGGAGCTAGTTTTCTTGAAGCTCTTTATTCTGCTGGAATGATTTTGATTTCGCCTTTCGCGATTTTGATTTTCATTTAGAGGCTGGATTTTGGCGCCTTCTATTTTCGATCATAAGCATGGAGACTATCCTCCTTATATGCATGTTTATTATTCTTGTTTGAAGAAAATTATTTTTCTTGATTTTGACAAAGTCGTATTATGCAACTACTTTGTGTGTGAATGTCCTAAATGCAATCTATTGTTTATTTATTTTTGATGCATTTAGAAAGTAACTGGCCTTCTCTCGTTGGCTTCTTATGAATGTGCCGATGGGCTCCTCCTTTATGACCATGATGATGGGCTCCTCTTTTTATGATGATGGGCTCCTCTTTTATTCATCTTTTGGTCTTAGCCCTATCTTCTGCCTAGACCGCCCTTTACGGGTTTTTGATCTAGCGGGCTGCCTTAATTTTTGCCTAGAATATCTTAGGGGGCTTTTGCCTTATCTTTTGCCTAGATCGTCTTTTTTTTTTTTGGGGTTTGCAATCTAGCAGGCTACCCTAGTTTTTACCTAAGAATATCCTAGCAGGCATTCATTCCTTTATTATTATTTTTTTATGCTTCCCTTTTTTAGATGCATGCTTGATCTTTGATTAAAGGTCTTTGCGCATATTTACGATTTATCAATAAAGAGGCATTTCCATAATATTTGGTCAAGAGAAAGGAAATGAAAAGGAATTTTATTGATAAATGAGCAAAAGTTGTATTTCTTTTATAGAAGGATTTCAAAAGGTATTTAGAAGAATGGGTGGTCAGGGTTGGCTATACTGTATAGGCTTAAACAGTCATTTCTATGATATCTGCCCCCGGTTCTCCTAATCGCTTCAGTTGAGATGCTTGAGCTCAGAGTGAAGACTATGCAGACTGCTTGCTTCTGGAAGGATGTTACTTTAGACGCCTTTTTGGTTTTCGACTAAAGTAACCATTGCTCTTAGTTAGTTTTTTTTTTTTTTTTTTTTTTTTTTTTTACCTCTACTTTTTGCCTAGGACATATCCTAGCGAGGAATATGGACCCTATCTTTTGCCCAGGAATGCCCTTTGCGGGTTTTCATTCCTGACGGGTCTTGAGCAATGTCTTCAAGCATAATACTTCTTCACTGCATCAGAATTGATTGGGTGTCGAAGTTCTTTTCCATCCATATTGATGAGGATAAGAGCCCCTTCCGAGAAAGCTCATTTGACCCCAAGGGGTCCTTCCTAGTTCAATGCCCATTTTCAGATTTTATTCTTCTGGACTGGAAGCAACTTATTTACCATTAAGTCTTTCTTATGGTAAATATGAGGGTTGACCTTTTTTGTAAGCCTTTTTTTTTTCCTTTGATAGGCTTGTCCATGACATATCATATTCAGCTGTTTTTCTTCAATAAGGTTCCGCTGGTCATATCGGCTTTGAACTTGTTCGGCTTCTGTTAATTTTGCTTCCATCATCATGTGCTTTTGTCAACATGATTAGCTGTACCGATTTGCCGTGTCGGATCTTTGCTATAACTGAAGAGTAATCCTTTTGAATGTAGAGCAATTGTCATGTCAATGCCCCTCTTCCTTTCCTTTAGGGATTTCAATCCTCCTATTGATCACCATATTTTCACATTTCTCAGTCAATTACTTGAATGCTTTATGATGAAAGGTCAAGAGAAGAGAAAGAAAGGGATTTATTGCAAAGGCTTGTGTTTTAGTGGGATTTTTTCTTTTGAAATAATAGTTTCTGTAAGAATGGCTAGCCAAGGTTGGTTAGTGTTTAGGCTAGTTCAAACAAACGTTTTGTTTTCATGAGGTGGCGTCTTCAACTGATTACTTTATGGCGCCTATTTATGACTGATTAATTTTCCTAGTCCGCCTTTTTGGGTTTTCGGCCTAGGATGCTGTGGTATGTCCTAACTTTTGTCTAGGTTCCCCTTTTTCATTTTTTGGGATACCTAGCGGACTTTATTTTGTCTATGACACTTTAATTGTTTTGACGCATTTTGGAACAAAACGTTTGTCTAAACAGGGTTATTTAATGGGGTATAGACATGTTTAGCAGGAAAAGAAGCAGATAGTAAGAATAACATTCTTTCATAATTTCAGGGAAAATGTGTGCCCTAAAGATGCTCGGGGGTCGGGCATATCCCGAGGAGTGATCTCTAATAGTCATTGGGTTTACGTCCCTTAAAATCGGAAGAAGGACATTTAATGACTAATGCTACCCTTGATGCTAATATCCCTCCTTTTCGGAAGATCGTCTTTAAGGTATGGAGGGGAGACTTCTCTTTTCTTTGTACGACTTGATCTTTTGTAGGGTCGCACTTTCAAGGATTATCCTTAAAATCTGGTGGCTCTCTTATTCCTTGAGCATCCTTTCCAAGCCCTTGTCCTGGGCTATATCCATTGAGCTTATTTTTCCAACAGTCTTTGCATGTCCGGGGAAATGGTCCCCTCCTCATCTGTCGACTCAATCCATTCGTCTTCGGCTTTTAGATCCGCGAGAGAGTTTTCAATCACGGACATGATTGTTTATATGGTCTATATTTGGGTGTAGATTTTATTCAATTATTTTGGAATGAGAGAGAAAAGAATGAGAAGCATATGAATATTATGAAAATGCCTCATTGTATTGATGAAAAGAAAATATTTACAAAGCCCTCTTTAACCAAAAATCCCGTGATCATGGGCGGGGATCACGGGAGATACATCGGAAGCTTTTTTTTTATATATTTTTTATTATCTATTTTTTTATTACATTTTTAGAGATGGTAAAAATGATGAGCCCTAGATTGTTGGTCTTCCTTATCCCGTCTTTCATTCGGGCTTTGATAAGGGCTGGTCATCCACTTTTGGAGTAGATGCATCAAAGGTAATCCACCTTGCATCTATTAGATTCTAGACCTTGTGCTTTAAGGCTACACAGTTTTCGACGGAGTGTCCCGGAGAGCCTGAATGATAATCATAGCTTTCATTAGATTTATACCATTCCGGGTATGGTGGCTCCATTTTCTTGGGAGGGAGACGTACGAGGAGCTTGGCGTCCAATAATTTCAAAAACAGACTTTCGTAGGAGGTAGGTATGGAAGTGAATTTCCTCTCTTGTCTGCGTGGCTTGGTTTGCTGCGAGGAGGAAGAAGGAGTGGCAAAGTTCATGGCATTTACACTTCCCTCCTTTTTCTTGCCAAAGGGCTTCTTGAATGATGCGTGGGATTTCTTAAACTTGGGAGGGAATCGAGTATTTTCGACATCGGTTACCTCCTTTACATCAAATTTGTATCCATCTAATGCCCTTAATTTCTCTTCTAGGGCAGAAATTTGTTGCTTGGAAACCTCATTGTGGAGGTATTGTTGACGTATTAGTTCCATTAAATACGCTATCTGCTCTTTTACGTAGTTAAGCTCAATGGTGAGTCTGTGGTTTTGTTTCTCTAACCACTCCTTTATTTGCGGCACCTGCTCCTTTATGGCGTTAAGCTCAGCGGTGAGCATACGGTTCTGCTCCTCTAATTGCTCCATCTTCTTGGCTTTTTGAGCGCGAGTGAGAACAGGTAGAAGACCAGCCACTTTCTAAATGATTTAGAGATTTTTATTATAGCTTTTTATTATGAATGATTAGTGTGAGATAAATATGCTTTAGACAATAGCTTTGGTATCTTCTCAAAAGCCTAAGTTTTAAGGAGTACCATACCCACTTCAGTGTGATGGTTCCCCTTTCTTTTTTCAAAAGGTTATCATCATACCTTAGCGCACTTATCTCTTCTAGGAAGGTGATAAACGCACTTGGGTCTCTTTCGCTATTGTCTAAGGATTTCTAATGCATCCTAGAATGAATGTTTTTATGCATGCACTACAAAAATATTTTTTTATGACAGCAGATATTGAAAGTGGCATAACTTTTGACTGGGTTGTCCGATTTGGACGCACAGCATGTCAAAACGAAGAGAAAAGGGTGAAGAACCAACCGGCAAATGCCGAAGGCGATTTGGCCCAGTAATTTTCCCAAAAAACGTCTCTAAGACCCATTTTTTAGGGGTTTATTAAAATGATGAGCATGCTGTAATTATTTTCTCTCTTAGTTTTACCACTTATTGGATGATATGGTATGAATGATACGACTTTGCCAAGAATCTTTTTAAAGTAAAAGGCATTTTTATTGCTTTAATTGTTTTTATATTTTTTATGACCCTTTATCTCTTCTGTCGGTCAACATGGCTACTTAGCTTGCAAAGAACCTGAAACCAGGCTAGCTTAACTGAAGACTGTCCGAGATAAAGGTCTTTTATCTTATCACTTTTTGTGATTTTTAGGGTTTTTCATTTTTTTGTTTGTTGTATGATTACCCTATGCTAATGCATCAATACAAATGCAGCAAACGAATGCACACACAATTCATTCACCCACGAGCAGAGCCACGCTTATTTAATCACGAGGTAGGGTTTTCCTGCAGAAACGTGCTTGGTTTAGGCGGTTCTAACTGTTCTCACCAAGGCCAAAGGTCCCCAAGGTGCCCCCATTATAGGGACCTCTCAATCTCTCAGTCCTCGGGTCATGCACGGAACTCCGTGGCGACATCCTTAGACCAAAAGAAGAGAGTTATCACCTTGAGTTGGTGGTTTCCGACAACGGTTGTAGCCCCGTGTGCCAACAAGCCGGTCGTATCTGCCACCCACTCCCTATAGGTATTCACTCTTGCCCCCGGGTATAGAGGGACTGTTGTGTGCAAGGGTTTTTGTGTGCAATTTATATTTCAAGCAATTTGCAGAAGTAATCATACAGCAATTATTAAAGCCATACAATAAAAATACAGAAAAGGGTAAAGGCGTAATTTCAAATCTTTACTTAGTTTGAATTTATCCGTCACTAAATGGGATCAACTCTCTAGCTTCCCCAGCGGAGTCACCATCTATCGCCGCCGTCCGTTCTGACGTCCTGGGACATCTCGAACGTTCTGCGAGCGGTCGCGAAAAGATGGTTGAGACTCGCGTTTTTTGTAAAAAATATGTTCATTGCTTCCGAGGCGCTCAACGCTGAACTATCCTCTAATAAAAGCAAGGTTTTCGAAAAGGGTTCTTCTGGAGTCGCCACCAATGTTTTGACCATAAACATTGGAAAAGGAGAAAAAGGCATTGATTTTGATAAAAACCAAACTTGGCCATTATAACCAGAGTCGGGTAAGGGAGTTAGTTACGTGTGGGGAAGGTATTAGCACCCCACAACGCCCATTTCGGGTTCCCTATGACGGATTAATTCATTTAAGTAGAGATTACAAGAAATTACGCTTTTACCCTATTTTATTCGTACAATAAATATGGCTATCTACATGATTTATCTACATTGTATACAGAAAGCAGTAAATAAAGCAATAGAAGGGAAGATAATTGAGAAGAACCTCCAAAGCAAGCTTTATATTAGAAGTCTTTTACAAAGAGGATGCTTTACGGCAATCCTTCGCTCTACAATGACTCTCCTCACGAATACAGACTCGACTCGACTAAAGTTTTATAGAAGAATTGAATGCTGGAATCTAGTTCCTTAACTGATTGTTACCTATTTAAGGCAATCAGAGAGTTCAATCAAGGTAGGGAGAGAAGTAGACAAGTCTTCTGAGTTGTCTGGTGTGTGCAACAGTGCCAAATGAGCTTCAAATTTATAGTTTTCGCTGCCTACACCTTTGGGACGCGCGTCTGGAGTGGGACGGCCGTCTGGGTTGGGATGGTCGTCCCAAATGCCACTTTTGCACTGACTGGGACCACCTGGGGATCCGGGACTGGCAGTCCCATTTGGGACGGCCGTCCCCAATGGCCAGGAAAGGTTGGGACGGCCGTCTCGACCTGTTTTGGCCAGCTTTCGTGTTCTGGGACCCCCGGGAAGCTTTCCCTTGTGTATTCGGACGTCGTTTGATGCCGATAAACGTCCGTTGAAGCTTTATCTTCATATAGGAAGTCTTCTTGACCTTTTATAAAAATGGCAGGCGAGCTTTGTCTTTGTAAGAAGTCTCTTTAGCCTTTTAAATGAGAGACCGTCTGAACTCCGAGTTTTGTTGTAGGAGGTCTCCTTGGTTTTTATTTAAGAAGTCGGGCGAACTTTATCTTCGTGTGAAGTTTCCCTAGCTTTTATTGAGAGGCCGGGCAAAATTAGGGGTCTACAGGTCTTTACATGTCCTGCTTCACCACAACCATAGCATTTTATATTTACGGAAGAATTTTTCCTTACCTTTCCTTTACCTTTGAAGGGATGTCTTCCTTTTGCTTTCATTAATTTGGTGAACTTCTTTATCATAAGACTCAGCTCTTCTTCTTCATTTTCCGAGTCTTCTTCTTCTTCCTTTTTATTTTTACCTTTAGAAATTTCGGTTTTGAAGGCTAGATTCTTCTTTTGATATTGGCCTTCTTCTTCGTTTAACCTTCCAAGCTCTAAATCATGTTCTCTAAGTTTTCCAAAGAGCGCCGCCATAGACATAGTGGCAAGATTTTGTGACTCCGAGATGGCCGTCACCTTAGGTTGCCATTTCCTATCCAAAGATTTCAAAATTTTAACATTCAATTCATCAACGTCAAGATTTTACCTAGTCCGGTGAGATGGTTCACGATATGAGTGAAACGCTTTTGTACGTCAAAGATCGTTTCGCCTGGTTGCATCCGGAACATCTCGTATTCTTGGATTAGAGAATTTTTGCGTGCTCTTTTAACGTCGTCAGTTCCTTCGTGGGTCACTCTAAGCATTTCCCACATTTCCTGTGCACTTTTACAAACAGAAATTCTATAAAACTCGTCAAGGGTTAGAGCAGATGAAATAATAATATTTCTAGCCCTAACGTCAAATTGGGCTTTCCTATTTTCTTCTACAGTCCATCTAGAAAAAGGTTTAAGAACGTCAACACCGTTTTCAGTAATTTTAGGAACAAATGGACCGTTTAAAATAGCGTCCCAAATGCCTCTATCAACAGACTCTAAAAAGATTTGCATTCGTTCCTTCCAAAAAGGATAATTTTGACCCGCAAAAAGTGGGGGTCTGTTGATAGACGCACCTTCGGCAAAAGTTTGATTTTGTCCGGCCATTTTCGAAAATTTGAATGACTATCAAAGCAAGCTCTGATACCACTTGTTAGAATCGCGCAGCGGAATGTTCGCGTGGTCGGACAAAAACCAAGAGGGGGGGTGAATTGGTTTCTTAATAAAAATTAGGTTTTCAAAATTTTCCCCAAATTTTACCGATTAAAAACTGTGTAAATGTAAATAGAGAAAGGGATAGAGTCTTACACAGGAAATTTATACTGGTTCGGATCAAAAGACCCTACGTCCAGTTGCTAATCACTCAAATAGAGGATTAACGCTGTCACTATAAACAAAGTTATTACAAACAAGTTACAATGGAAGAGATAAAGTAAAGATAACACCTCTCTTGAAATCCATAAGAGATGAAGAACAGCTTTCCCCAGAGATAGCACAATACACAATCCACTAAGAACTCCACTTAGTGATTCTTATCGCTTCTAACCCACACCAGGTTCGGAAAGCCCCTTTTTCTTGCAACAAACAGTTCTCTGGCACTCACAACACTTAACTTTTGTATGAAAAAAGGTTGTTCTTATTTTCTGAGTGCCATAGAAGAGTTTAAGTAGAGAAATTAGGGTTTAGGAATTGGGGATTTCAAAACTAGGGTTCTTGGAAATAGGGGTTTCGAAAATAGGTTTGATTTGAAGTTAAAAATCAAAATCTGACTGAAATAATCGATTAAAAGAAGTATTAATCGATTAAAACATAGCCAAATATCAACAGAACCCAAACCTCTTTGTTTTAATCGATTAAAAGGTGGTTTAATCGATTAAACCGCCTGATAATCGATTAAAAGTTGGTTTAATCGATTAAACCAGTGAGTTTTTATAGAAAATGATTTTTCTCATTGTTTTAATCGATTATTTCCCTATTTAATCGATTAAAGCCGAGCCTGGATGATAAATTTGAGCTTTTTGAAGCTTCTAAGGTGCAGACTATGTACTGGCTATCTTAAACTCTAATATTACAGACTCAATCTAAATGAAACAGAGTTATTACAATACAAAACAAGTCTTCAACACTCTAAGTCTTTGTGTTCTTGAATCATCATCAAAATCAACAATCTTCATGTTCATCAAGTGCAACATCAAGTCCTTGAATGTTCAACAGCTGAAGGGTTCAAAGGGGTTCGAAAGCTGCTGCAACACCAGAAACTTCAGAAGTTCCTAGAGCTCAATGGTAGAATCTATCCAGACCTTATCAAAGTTTTCTTTACTAGCCTATCATTTGAAGGTTCTACACTTAAAACCCAAGTTAAAGGAGTGGAAATTGAGATTACTCCCATTGTCTGGAAAAATGTTGCTGGACTCAAGGATGAAGGGGTAAAAGTCACTAAAGGGTATACCTCTGATGTAGAAGAATTCAACAAAGTCCAATATTTTCGTTCTTGTTTGAGAAATAAGCGTGACTCTGTGAGTTCCTTCAACACTGGGAAGCTTAACCTTGAAGAAAGAATACTTGCATTCATAGTGGCCTGGCAGCTTACTCCCAGGGGGAGCAATCATGCAGTACTGAATGAAGGTGACTTGGTACTGATGTATTGTATCCACCACAGAATCAGAGTAAACTGGGTATTTGTTATCAAGGACCATATGATCAAAGCAAAAAGGCTAAGTGATTTTGGGTATCCCTATGCTATCTTAATTTCTAAATTTCTAACTCATTTTGGTGTTGACTTAGAAGGAGAACTGTCTAAAATTTTTCGCCCCACAATTGAGATTAACAACTCCATCCTTCATAAAATGGGATTCATTAAGATTGATGGTGATTGGATTTCAAAAGAAGAAGCTGGGAGAGAAGAAGAAGAAGAAGAAGAAGAAGAAGAAGAAGAAGAGGAAGATGATGAGAATACTGGTGCTCCAAGTGCTACTGAAGCAAGACAAACAGACCCTATGGAAGATGTTATGGCTCAGCAGTCTCCATTGGAAATGATTCCTTATGTGGCACCACCTGACCGTGGCACACCTCTTTCATAGTTTGAAAGGACTATGCTGCATCAAATGAATGAAATTCAAACAAATCAAAGGAGGCACATGGAGATGACATATGCTCTGCAAGCTCACCAGCATTGGCTTTATGAAGACTCCATTGCCAGATTTCAGCACATTGACAATCAACTGGAGGATATCTTCAACAGAATTGGAGACCTCCAATTCAATCAGGGTCCCTGGGATGGTGATGAGTGAAATTTCTTTTTAAAAGCTTTCTTTCACTTGTGTTTTTTGTTTGTTTTATTTTTGGGTACCTGAATGGTACTTATGGCTCGTAATTGAACACTTTTTGATGAAGTCAAATAGGGGGAGAAGTATTCGCTTTATGCTGACACTACACACACACATCACAAAATCATGTCTCTGTTATTGTTTCTTTTATGTAGGTGCAATGGTTATTTGTCTCCATCAAATAGGGGGAGATTGAAGCAGTTTTTAGATTTGATGAAGACATATAGAGTTTATAAAGTTTATTTTGTGGGCGTGTAGGTAGATAGGTTATAGAATTTAATCTCTTGATAATTTCAGTAGATCTTGTGATAAGCGCCTATAAATGTTGCATTTCATAGAATTTATCTTACTACATGAAAAACCAATCTTTAAGCCTTGAAAGAACAAACTGAGTTTTTCAATATGTTAAAAAGCAGTTTTAATCTGTTAAAATCACTTAAAATAGGAAATGTATATATACAACCAATATTTTAATTGATTGAATCGTAGAATCAACATGTTAAAATGTTCTTGATGGTTTTTCCATATTAAGGGTTTCGCAGTATTAATCTGTTGAATTGATAAATCAATAGATTAAAATGTTCTAGCCATTTTTCATTTCAAAAGTATCTCAGATTTTTAATTTGTTGAAATCAAGTTCAATCTGTTGAAACAGAGAGATGTCATTTTCATCTTAAAGGATCTCAGAATTTTAATCTGTTGAAATCAAGTTCAATCTGTTGAAACAGAGAGATATCATTTTTCATTTTGAAGTATCTCAGAATTTTAATCTGTTGAAATGAATTTTAATCTATTGAAACAGAGAGCTACCATTTTTCTTCTAACTATTTCAATCCATTAAAAGCTTGAATTAACCGATTGAATGAGTTTTAAATAAAATCAATCGATTGAAACATCATTTTAAATCGATTGAAACTATCAGTTTCTCTCTTTTACTCTATAAATACAGTTTTGATTTCTCTTTCAATATACGATTTGGAAATCGATTGAAAGCAATCTTGGAGCTCTCATATTCGTGTTTTTCTCTGAGCATTCATACACATTTCATATCATAAGGTGTTTTGATCAAGATTGTTGAAAGATCTTCAAGAGAGAAAGTTCTGAGTTAGAAAAATTGCTTCTGGACTTCTATATTGTAAAAGTTGCAGTCCAGGTTTATTCTTTTCATATACTTGTACGAATTCTAATTGTGTAGATTGGGTTTGAATCTGCACTGGTTACAGTAACTGGGTTTGGTTGCTGGGTGGTTTTTTCAAGAGTCTATCTTGTGGTGTTATAAGGTAGTTCTTAGGGTAGATTGGTGTATATCTACTGGTTTGTATTCTCACTTGGTATTAGTGGAACTTGGCAGATTTGTCAAGAACTGGATGTAGCTCTTGGGAAGAGTGAACCAATATAAACTCTTGTGTTGTATTTCTGCTTTTATCTCTTTTCATTTTTGGTTTATATTCTTTCTTTGTTTAAAACCAAATCTGCCTAATAAAGATTGGATAAAGATTAATCATTCTTCCACAAAGAAAGAGTGTTTTTCGAAAAAGATTTCTAAAGTTCAATTCGCCCCCCCCCCTCTTGAACTCAACCATTAATTCTTACATGAATGTCATCAACCTTGATACTCCTTCTTCGTCTTCACAACCAGCTAGGCAATCAAGGAATCAAGAGAGAAAATTTACTCCCCTTCCAACATCCTATGAAAATCTGCTGACAAAGCTGGTAGAGGCCAACCTCCTAGTACGTGTCCCTCCGAAGAGGATGGATCCACCCTACCCTGATTGGTACAAGCCGAACGAAAAATGTGATTACCACTCAGGCGCTCCTGGGCATTCCGTGGAGAATTGTATGACCCTGAAGTATAAGGTCCAAAAGTTGTTGGATACTGGGTGGAGCACCTTCGACGCTCCCAACGTGGATACCATGCCTCTATCACCACCAGAATAGTGGGGTGGGATAAGAGAAGGCTAGCTAATTAGGGGTCTTCATATTTTTAGGCTTCCTACATCTCTCGCGGTCCCCGCCCATGGCCGCGAGATCTTTGATTAAAAGGGCTTTGTAAATATTTTGTTTTCATCAATACAATGAGGCATTTGCATAAATATTCATATTCTTTTTCATTCTTTTCTTCCTCATTATTATTTCAAAATAAATGATGATAAAATCTAAGCCTAAATAGAACCAAATAAAAAAAATCATGTTTGTGATGGATGACTCTTTGGGAATCCGAAAGCCGAAGGCAAATGGACCAAGTCAGACAGTGAGAAGGGGACCTTGCTATGTAGTTAATCCGGCCAAGAAATCCTTTAATCTCATTTTCAGTTTTTTTGGGGGGGGGGGGGATTTCTAAAATTGCCTTTGTTTTGTCGGGGTCTACCTCTATTCCCTTTTTGCTAACGATAAACCCAAGTAGTTTACCCGATTGCACTCCAAATGTAAACTTAGTCGGGTTTAGATTTGGTAATCATGTCATCCACATAAACTTCAATTTCTTTGTGGATCATGTCGTGGAATAATGTTACCATGACCCTTTGATAGGTAGCCCCTACATTCTTGAGTCCAAAAACCATGACTCTATAACAGAACATTCCCCACAATGTGATGAAGGAAGTTTTTTTTTTCTATCTTCGATGGCTAGCTTAATCTGATTATACCCTACGTATCCATCCATGAAGGAATAGAGTGTGTTCGTGGCAGTGTGATCCACCAACGTGTCGATTTGTGGTAGGGGAAAATCGTCTTTTGGACTTGCTCGATTTAGATCCCTATAATCTACACACACTCTGATTTTCCCATTCTTTTTCATGACTGGCACGATGTTTGCCAACCATTCAGGGTATTTGGACACGATTAGGAAATTAGCATCCAACTGTTTCTGTACTTCCTCTTTATTTTTTATGGACCATTCGGGTTTCATCCTTCTTAGCTTTTGCTTTATTGGCCGGAAACCCTCTTTCAAAGGGTAGTTTATGCTCCACTATGCTTGCGTAGAGTCCAGGCATGTCATGGTAAGACCAAGCAAATAAGTCCATGTATTCTTTCAATAACCTTATTAACCCTTCCCTGATGTCACTATCAATTTGGGTGTCGATATTTACTTCCATTTTATCGTCCTTCTGTCCCAAGTTGACGGTCTCTATCTCTTTCTTATAAGGCTATATGGAGCGAGCTTATCTTTCTAGCAATCTTTGCATGTCCGGAGAAATGGTCTCCTACTCACTATCGGATTTGATCCATTCGCCTTCAGCTTCCAAATCCTACAAAGATTCATCAATCACAGACATGATCGTTTTAAGGGTTTTATTTTAGGTATAGATTTTATTATTTAGTTATTTTGGAAGAATAATAAATGGAAGAGGGAAAAGAACAAATGTGAACATGGATGAAAAATGCCTCATGTATTGAAATAAAGGAATATGTACAAAATTCCCTTTTAATCGATGGTCTCACGGCCACAGGCTGGGACCGTAAGAAATACAAAGAAAGCTTTTAAAAAGAAAAAGATCCCTAATAGCTAATCCTCCCTATCCAACCCTCTCACTCTGGTTGCGACAGAGACTTGACTTCTATGCTAGAGGCGGGAGCATCAAAGTTGACCCATCTGACGTCTATTAACTCTTAGACCTTATATTTTAAGGGCCGACAGTTTTCTACTGAGTGCCCGGGAGCGCTTGAGTGGTAAATACATTTCTCATTGGGCTTATACCACTCAGAGTAAGGTGGGTCCACCTTTCTTGGTGGGACGTATGCCAGGAGCTTGGCCAGTCAACGAGTTGATGAACATAGACACGGTCTCCTTGTCCGATAGCGGAGGTTCTACTTGGGCAGCCAGTTCCCTCCATCATTGGGTATATGCCTTAAAGGATTTGTCGCCTCTCTTACTCAGTGTTTGGATATCTGACCTATCAGGGGTCAGACCGATGTTGTACATATAGCAACGAAGAAAGGTGTCTGGCAGCTACTTCCAGTTCTGGACTTGTCCCTTCTCCAGCTGCATATACCAATTTACAACTGAATCGGTCAGGCTCTCCTAAAAGCAATGTATCAGGAGTTCTTCGTTGTCGTCGTAGGGAGCCATCTAGCGACAGTACATAATAAGATGACTCCTAGGGCAAGTCATTCCCATGTACTTTGGGAAGTTTGGGACCTTGAACTTTGGAGGGAAACAGATGTTCTTGACAAGGCACATATGAGCTACCTCCTTCATGTCAAAACTATGCCCCTCCATGGGCCTAAGTCTCTCTTCCACAACGGAGATTTGTTGCTTGGAGACTTTAGGGGGCTGAATGAGCACCGCCCTTGCTTCAGACTGCACGGGGGCTTTTTGCTCATAGAAGAATTCCTCTTCTTCTTCCTCATGGTGAGATGCACGATCACCATGAGTATCGCCCTTATTGAGGTTCTGCTAGTGCATTAACTCCATCATCTGCACCATTTGTTCTCTTAAGGAGTTAACTTCAGCAGTGAGTTTACGGTTCTGGTCTCTAGCTGCTCCATCGCTTTAGCCTTTTGTGCACGGGTTCAAACCACAGGAAGACCAACCACTTTCTAGGATGCAAAAATGAATTTTATTACTTAAAATGAATGATTGATGTGGGATAGATACACCTTAATACAATGGCTTTAGTATCATCCTTAAAGCTTTACGCTTCATGGAGCACCATACCCACTTCGGTATAATGGTTCCTTCCCCATCATGGATTTGACAAGTATAACGAAGGTCACCATATACCTTAGCACTCTTTTCCCCTCCTTGTGAATGGTTACAAATGTGATCGGGGCCTCTTTCACCTTTGTCTTAGGGATATCTAATGCCCCCTAGCATGAATGTGTTTATGCATGAAGGGTTTTATTAGGATGATGCATATGCATGCTTTCCTTATGCATTTATTTCCTCTCATGGTTTTGCCACTTATGAAATGATGCAGATATGAATGAATTGACTTTGTCAAAATTTTCTTATTGTTCTTAAATGAATACTTTGATTTTAAAATGAGTCTTATTGCATTTTGCTTTATATTTGTTTTATTACCGCTTTATCTCTTCTGTAGGTTAACGTGGCTACTTAGCTTACGAAGAACCTGAAACCAGGCTAGCTAAAATGAAGATTGTCCAAGATAAAAGTGGCTTATTATAAAAGAATGGTTTTAGAACCCCTTATCTCTTCTGTCAGTCCACGTGGCTACTTAGCTTACAAAGAACCTGAAACCAGGCTAGCTAAAATGTAGATTGTCCGAGATAAGGGTTGTAGACCCCAAATCTTGCCCGGTCTCACAATAAATATCAGAAGACCTCCTTTCCAAAGATGGACGAAGCCTAAGAATCCACTAGGAGAGACTATTAGGCCCCATAATAGGATAGGAGGGATTTTTGGCACAAAATTAAGGATTTTCGCCTTTTTGGGTCGAGACTGCCGTCTCGGATTCAAGATCGCCGTCTCGCCTTGCACAAGTGGCGAGACCGCCGTCTCGTTTGGCGAGACGGCCGTCTCGCCACTCGCAAAATGCGAGACCGCCGTCTCGCCATTCCTGCAAGGTGAGACGGCCGTCTGGAATGTCGAGACGGTTGTCTCGACCTTGTCAGACGAGACGGCCGTCTCGACCTGACAGGCACGAATCCCTATAAATAGGGCCTCCCATTCCCTCATTTCCACACAGCTTTCTCACTCTCTCTCTAGTCACATCTAGAGTTTCTCTCTCTAGAGTCCCTCTGACGCATTTCCGGAGCTTCTGAGTGTCTTTAGAGTGTTTTTAGAGCGTTTCGAGAGGTTTCCGATGCCGTGTAGAGTGAAGGGCTGCCGCAAAGCACCCTATTTTTAAAGAATTAAGTAGAAAGCTTTCTTCGAAGGTCTCTACTATCTTTCTCTACCTTTTACTGCTTTATTTAAATTATGCAATAGACATTAGGGTCATGTAGTCATAATTTTTAAATTCCGCAAAATAAAAGGGCAAAAGCGTATTTTTCCGGTTTATTTATTAACAGAATAGCTGGCCTATCATAGGGAACCCGAAAGGGGCGTCGTAAAGGAACTAACACTTCCTTTACGCATAACTAACTCCCTTACCCAACTCTGGTTCTAACGACCAAAGTTGGTTTTTCAAAAACCAACGCCTTTTAAACTCCTTTTCCGATGTTTCTGGTAAAAACATCGGTGGCGACTCCAGAGAACCCAAAAAAACTAGCTCTTGGATTATCCCGGTTATCGGACAATCCAAGAGCACCTTTTCGAAAACCTCGCCCTCAGGTTCAGCCCGGTTATCGGACAACCTAAAGGCATTGTAACCACCAATAAAAAACGCGAAAATCAAGAGAATCAGAAACCATCGCGTCGCTCCGACCGCCCTCTTCTTTTTGACGGCGGTGATAGATGGCGACTCCACTGCGGAAGCCTAGAGAGTTGATCCCATTTAGTGATGGGCCAGCTTAAAAATAAATAAACCATGAAAATAACGCTTTTGCCCTACCTTGTATTATAACATGATTTATTGTTTGGCTTTAATAACTGTTGCTTGTTTATACTTACGCAATTGTGTGAAATACAAACTATACACAAACCCTTGCACACAACAGCTCCCTCTATACCCGAGGGCAAGTGAGAAAACCATAGGGAGTGGGTGGCAGGTATGGTTCCCTGTAGTGATGGCCTTGTGCCCACCGGTGTGATCGGAAACCACCATTCAAGGTGATAACCTTCCTCTTTTGGCAACAAGACTGACTATGGCCTTAGTGCTAAGCACGGTCGGAAGGCTGCAGAGTGGGGACCCTATAATGGGGGCACCTTGGGGGCCTTAGCCTTGGTGAGGACAGTTAGAACCTACCTTCGCCAAATCACTTTTCTGCAGGAAAACCCTACCTCGTGATAAAAACGAATTCTCGCCTGTTCGTGGATGATCGAATTGTGTGTGCATATGTTTGCTGCATTTGTCTGTTGCATAGCATAAACAAACAACAAAACAAAATTCACAAAAAAAAAACTTTCGCAAATGAAACACCCTTATCTCGGACAGTCTGCCTTTTAGCTAGCCTGGTTTCAGGTTCTTTGCAAGCTAAGTAGCCACGCAGTTCCGACAAAAGAGATAAAAGGCTATAAAAAATAAACATAAAATATATATACTAAAAAAAATAAAGCAAATCAACTTCTAACAAAGTCAAATCATTCATATTACATCATATCATGAGTAAAGAAAAACCAAGAGAGAAAGTAAAAAGTGAGAGCGCATTTAGCATCATTTAAACAGAATCTCTCATGCATAAGCATATCCATGTTAGTTTAAAACACTCAACATGCATTAATAAACCTTTTTCGGGCATTCTAAAAAGTGGTTGGTCCTCTCCCCACTCGCACTCGCGCACAGAAAGCAAAAGCAATGGAAAATTTAGAGGAGCAAAACCGAAAGCTCACTGCGGAGGTCAACACCCTCCGCGAGCAAGTGGCCCAACTAATGGAGGTCGTCCGCCAAGGTCAAAGTAAGGGCAAAGACCAAGCTGAACACATCCCTCACCATGAGGAAGAGGAAGAGGAATACTTCTATGACGGGAAGGATGCTAAAACTGCACGCATCCTTACCCCAGAAGTGTCCAAACAACAACTCTCCGCCCTGGAGGAGAGGCTCAAAGCAGTAGAAGGGCACAACTTTGACGTCAAGGAGGTGGCGAACATGTGCCTAGTGAAGAATATCCACTTCCCTCCCAAATTCAAGATCCCAGATTTCCCCAAATACGCCAGGATGACCTGCCCAAAGAACCAGCTTACGATGTATTGTCGTAAGATGGCCGCCCATGCTGAAAATGAAAAACTCCTGATCCACTGCTTCCAGGAGAGTCTGGCAGACACAACTCTCAATTGGTACATGCAGCTAGAGAGAGGGTAGGTCCAGAGCTGGAAACAATTGGCTTATGCTTTTCTTCGTCGCTACCGATACAACATTGATCTGAGTCCTGATAGGTCAGATCTCAGGACTCTGAGTAAAAGGAGCGACGAACCTTTCAAAGCATACGCCCAAAGATGGAGGGAAATGGCTGCCCAAATAGAGCCTCCTTTGACAGATAAGGAGACAGTGGCTATGTTCATCGATTCACTAACTGGAGCGTACTACGACAAGGCAATAGCCAGTACCTCCAACCTTTTCTCAGACATAGTCACTGTAGGGGAAAGAGTAGAGCAGGGGCTGAGGAGCGGGAAGATAGCACAGTCTTCCCAAGCTGGGGTCTCATTCAAGAAGCCTGCTGGCAAGAAGAAGAACGAATCTGTACATGCAATCAACTTTGCCACTCCTTCTTCTACCCCACCAACGCCTAGGCAGCCTCGTAAGAAAGAGAGGAAGTTCACTCCAATTTCCACTTCCTATGGAATGCTGCTGCCTCAGCTGTTGGAAGCCAAACTCTTGACCTGCGCTCCTCCCAAGAAGCAGTTGGAACCTCCCTACCCCGAATGGTATAAGCCAAATGAAAAATGCGCTTACCACTCAGGTTCACCCGGTCACTCCACAGAAAATTGCTTGACCCTTAAGTATCGGGTTCAAGAACTAATCGACGCTGGGTGGATAACTTTCGACTCCTCTACTTCCGATGTCGACGCCAAACCTCTGTCAAAGCCAGAGTAGCAGAGAGGGAGGACTGGGAGGATCAACCATAGGGTGTCTGCTTTTTTTTAAGCTTTTCTCTATATCTCCTGCGGTCCCCGCCCGTGGCCGCAGGAATTTTGATTAAAAGGGCTTGTACATACATCTTCATTCTCTTTAATACACGAGGCATTTTGTCATATTCATTATTTTCCCTCTTCTATTTATTATTCTTTTAAAGATAAATTGAATAATAAAATCTATGACTAAAACAGAACCTAAAACACATCATGTCTGTGATTGATGAATCTCTGTGGACCCCGGAAACTGAAAGCGAATGGGTCGAGTCCGACAGTGAGCAGGAGACCATCTCTCTGGACATGCAAAGAATGTTGGAAAAAGAAACACGTATCATACAACCGCATCAGGAAGAGATAGAAACCGTTAATTTGGGAGAAGGGGATGATGAGAAAAAGGTGAACATCGGTACCCAAATAGAAAGCAGCATAAAAAGGGGATTGATACGGCTTCTGAAGGAATATATAGATGTATTCGCTTGGTCTTATCATGACATGCATGGGCTTGACACTAGTATAGTGGAACATAGATTGCCATTAAAAGAAGGGTCCCGACCTGTGAAACAAAAACTCAGAAGAATCAAACCAGACTGGTCCTTAATGATAAAGGAGGAGGTGCAAAGGCAGTTGGATGCCTATTTCCTTGTAGTTTCCAAATACCCAGAATGGTTGGCCAACATAGTACCCGTCATCAAAAAGACCGGGAAGGTCAGGGTCTGCGTGGATTATAGGGACCTCAATCGAGCAAGTCTAAAAGATGACTTTCCCCTACCGCATATAGACACGCTGGTAGACCATACCGCTACCAACACACTTTACTCCTTCATGGATGGGTACGCGGGATACAACCAAATCAAGTTGGTCGTTGAGGACAGAGAAAAAACCTCCTTTATCACACCATGGGGCACCTTTTGCTATCGCGTAATGCCCTTCGGACTCAAGAATGCAGGGGCTACTTATCAAAGGGCTATGGTCACGCTATTCCATGACATGATCCACAAGGAAATAGAAGTATATGTGGACGACATGATTGCCAAGTCCAAAAATGAAATGGACCACATTAAATATCTCAAAAAGCTCTTTGACCGACTCTGAAAGTATCAACTCAAACTGAACCCAGCAAAATGTACTTTCAGAGTACGATCAGGAAAACTCCTAGGATTCATTGTCAGCGAAAGGGGAATTGAAGTGGACCCCGACAAAACCAAGGCAATTTTGGAAATGCCTCCACCAAGCACAGAAAAGGAGGTCAGAGGTTTTCTAGGCCGAATTAACTACATTGCCCGTTTCATCGCACAATTGACGGACAAATGTATACCCATCTTTAAACTGTTGCGCAAAAGCCAGCCAATGGTGTGGAATGAAGAATGCCAACAAGCGTTTGATAAAATCAAAGCTTGTCTAACCAATCCACCAGTATTGGTACCACCCATTGAAGGGAGACCTCTGATCCTATACTTGTCAATACTTGAAGAGTCCATGGGATGTGTGCTTGGCCAACATGACGAAACCGGGAAAAAGGAACGAGCCATTTACTATCTGAGTAAGAAATTCCTAGATTATGAAACCCGTTATACACCATTCGAAAAAACCTGTTGCGCATTGGTGTGGGTCACTCAGCGTCTCCGACAATATATGGCTCGGCATACAACATGGTTGGTCTCCAAAATGGACCCGATCAAATACCTCTTCGAAAAGCCCATTCTAATTGGAAGAATAGCTAGATGGCAGGTTCTCCTCTCAGAATTTGATATCATTCATGTCACCCAGAAAGCTATTAAAGGAAGTCCCCTAGCGGATTATCTAGCCCATGGATCAACAAACGAATATCAGTCCCTACAAGATGACTTTCCCGATGAGCATATCATGCACATTGAACACGAAGAGACCAAAGAAGAAGCATGGACTATGTTTTTCGATGGGGCTTCAAACATGCTTGGACACGGGATAGGAGCAATTTTGATATCCCCCGAAAAGAAACACATTCCCGTAACGACCAGACTAAATTTTGATTGTACCAACAACATGGCCACCCGCACCACTCAGTACCCTGGCTACGCCATGGCCATTCTCTATGTGGGGCATGGATGTCATCGGACCCATTGAACCCAAAGCGTCTAACGGCCATCGTTTCATCTTGGTAGCAATCGACTATTTCACCAAGTGGGTTGAGGCGGCGTCATATGCGCATGTGACTCGGAAAGTGGTGACCACCTTCATCAAGAAAAATATTATATGTCGGTACGACATCCCTCATAGGCTCATTACTGATAATGGGACCAATCTCAATAATAAAATGATGGAGGAGTTATGTTAGGACTTCAAAATTCAACACCACAATTCCTCCCCGTACCGACCAAAGATGAATGGTGCAGTAGAGGCATCCAATAAGAATATCAAGAAAATCGTCCAGAAAATGGTAGTAACCTACAAAGACTGGCATGAGATGCTTCCCTTCGCCTTACACGGATACCGAACGTCGGTACGAACCTCCACAGGAGCTACCCTGTTTTCCCTCGTATATGGAACAGAGGCCGTACTACCAGTAGAGGTCGAAATACCCTCTCTGCGAGTTATTATGGAAGCAAAATTGACAGAAGCTGAATGGGTCCAAAGTCGGTACGATCAGTTGAACCTAATCGAAGAAAAATGGCTGGACGCCATATGTCGAGGGCAAGCTTACCAAAAGAAGATCAAGAAAGCCTACGACAAGAAGGTCAATCCTCGCACTTTCCAAGAAGGGGATCTGGTGATAAAGAAATTGCTTCCAGCCCAGAAAGACAAAATCGGGAAGTGGACAGCAAACTACGAAGGACCCTTTGTGGTCAAGCGAGCCTTCTCAGGAGGGCCCCTTATCCTCACCAACATGGATGGAGAAGAGCTCCGATATCCTGTCAACTCGGATGCGGTAAAGAAATACTACGCTTAAAGAAATTGCTCATGACCCGTCAGGATGAAAACTCGCAAAGAGCGTCCTGGGCAAAAGATAGGGTCCATATTCCTCGCTAGGACACGTCCTAGGCAAAAATTAGAGGTTTCAAAAAAAAAAAAAAACAACAAAAAAACAACAACAAAAAAAAGAGAGCAATTATTACCTTAGCCGAAAATCGCAAAGGCGACTAAGGTAATACCTCCACAAAAGCAAGCAGACTTCGCATAGTCTTCACTCCGGATTTGAGCATCTCGACTGAAGGGACCAGGAAAAACGGGGAAACGAAGATCACAGACATGGTTGTGGCACCCTCATACAGTTTAGCCAACCCTGGCCAGCCTTGCTTACAAATTCTTTTGTAAATCCCCATGTAAAAATAAACCATCTGTTTATACCAATAAAAATTGTCTTTTCTTCTCTTTACCTACTTGTGTGAATGCCTCTGTATTAACGAAATATGAGCATGCATAAAACAAGCAATTCAAGAAAGCATAAAACACAAGACGAATGACACCAACCAGGGCCAAGCAAAAAGTACAAGGCAGCCTGCTAGATCAAAAACCTACAACGGGCGGTCTAGGCAAAAGATAAGGCTTTCATAAAAAAAGGAAAAAGCCCACCGAAATATCTCAGGCAAAAAATCAAAACCCGCTAGATCGAAAACCCGCAAAGGGCGGTCTAGGCAAAAGACAGGGTTAAAACAAAAGTTCAAGAGAATAGAACAAAAAAGAAGAAGAAGAAAGTACCAGTCACTTTCTAGGTGCTCTCAACTAAAATAACTTGCATCAATAGCATCCACACACAAGTAGTCGCACAAAACGACTTTGTCAAAAATGAAAGAAATAAAGATTACTTCAGATAAAAAGTAAAAAATGAGAAGCATTCATGCATATAAGGAGACTAGCTCCATGATTGTGATTGAAAACAGGATCATCAAGACCAACTCTCCAAATAATGCCCTCAAGAAAAAAGGGTAAGTCGTCAATCAAGCGGCTCATCAAGATAAGAGCTAGAGTCATCATTCTTCTACCCAATAAAAGAGGGCACAATCATCAGACATCATAAAAGAAAAGCCAACGAAAAGGCTTAGCCATCCCCAAAAGGATCCTTGCCTACTCCAAAGGCAACACAAAAGTTACCCCATGGCTCAGCACCGCCATCACATGGTGTTGAACATTCAAGGACTTGATGTTGCACTTGATGGACATGAAGATTGTTGATTTTGATGATGATTCAAGAACACAAAGACTTAGAGTGTTGAAGACTTGTTTTGTATTGTAATAACTCTGTTTCATTTAGATTGAGTCTGTAATATTAGAGTTTAAGATAGTCGGTACATAGTCTGCACCTTAGAAGCTTCAAAAAGCTCAAATTTATCATCCAGGCTCGGCTTTAATCGATTAAATAGGGAAATAATCGATTAAAACAGTGAGAAAAATCATTTTCTGTAAAAACTCACTGGTTTAATCGATTAAACCAACTTTTAATCGATTATCAGGCGGTTTAATCGATTAAACCACCTTTTAATCGATTAAAACAGAGAGGTTTGGGTTCTGTTGATATTTGGCTCTATTTTAATCGATTAATACTTCTTTTAATCGATTATTTCAGTCAAATTTTGATTTTTAACTTCAAATCAAACCTATTTTCTAAAACCCTTTTCCCAAGAACCCTAGTTTCGAAATCCCCAATTCCTAAACCCTAATTTCTCTACTTAAACTCTTCTATGGCACTCAGAAAAAAAGAACAACCTTTTCCATACAAAAGTTAAGTGCTGTGAGGGCCAGAGAACTGTTTGTTGCAAGGAAAGGGGGCTTTTGGAACCTGGTGTGGGCTAGAAGCGATAAGAATCACTAAGTGGAGTTCTTAGTGGATTGTGTGTTGTGCCGTCTCTAGGGAAAGTTGTTCATCATCTCTTGTGGATTTCAAGAGAGGTGTTTTCTTATCTTTATCTTTTCCATTGTAATTTGTATTGTAACAATTTGATTATAGTGACAGTGTTAATCCTCTGTTTGAGTGATTAGCAACTAGACGTAGGGTCTTTTGATTCGAACCAGTATAAATTTCCTGTGTAAGACTCTATCCCTTTCTCTATTTACATTTACACAGTTTTTAATCGGTAAAATTTGGGGAAAATTTTGAAAACCTAATTTTTATTAAGAAACCAATTCACCCCCCCTCTTGGTTTTTGTCCGACCACGCGAACATTCCGTTGCGCGATTCTAACAAGTGGTATCAGAGCTTGCTTTGATAGTCATTCAAATTTTCCAAAATGGCCGGACAAAATCAAACTTTTGCCGAAGGTGCGTCTATCAACAGACCCCCACTTTTTGCGGGTCAAAATTATCCTTTCTGGAATGTATGTATGCAAATATTTTTAGAGTCTGTTGATAGAGGCGTTTGGGACGCTATTTTAAACGGTCCTTTTATTCCTAAAGTTTTTGAAAATGGAGTAGAAGTACCAAAACAATTTTCTAGATGGTCGGATGAAGAAAATAGGAAAGCCCAATATGATGTTAGGGCTAGAAATATAATTTCATCTGCTTTAACCCTTGACAAGTTTTACAGGATCTCCAATTGTAAGAGTGCTCAAGAAATGTGGGATAAACTAAGAGTAACTTATGAAGGAACCGATGATAGTGACTCGATTTCGGAGTCAAGTGTTCTGGAAATAGAAGCTAACATTTGCTTGTTGGCAAAAGACAATATATCTTCCGACTTTGAGGTTAGTGATTCCGACTCATCCTCAAGTGATGATGAAAATGATTTTGATGAATTACAAAATGCATATAATGAATTGTTTAGTGCCTTTAAGGACTTGAAAAATGAATACAAAGCTGTGAAAAAGAGTTTAAGTAGATCCGAAAAGGAGGTAGAGTCCTTAAAAACGAAAATTGTATGTTTAGAGGAAAAGGAGTCATTAAAAACGAAAATTGTATGTTTAGATGAGAATGATGATAAGAACTTAGCATGTGCAACTTGTAAAGAGTATGAATATGACATAGATATCCTTAACCATTTGCTAGATAAAGTCGAAAAGGAGATAAGTGATTTTAAGAAGGATAAAGTTGTTGTAACTCAAAATAGTGTAAACCATCAAGTTTCTTTGAAAAAGCCTAAAATTAAAAAGAGAAGAGTATGGGTAGAAAAAGGAACTAGAGCATCTATGATTAGAAATGCATCATTTTCAAATGTTACATCTAATGCATGTTTTTATTGTATGAAACATGGTCATACCTCAAATAGATGTAAAATTAAACATTTTGGTGTTCCTAAAGGAAAATATATTTGGGTTCCTATAGTTAAATGAATTGTTTGTCTCTTGTATTTATTCAAAGAAAATTGATCATGTTATGTTTTAAATAGAATGCTCATTAGGTCAATTATTAAATCTACTCCCTATGAATTGTTTAACGGTAGAAAGCATAATGTTGCTCATTTGAAAATCTTTGGATGTAAGTGTTTTGTGTTAAATAATGGAAAGGATAACTTAGGAAAATTTGACTCTAAAGCTGATGAGGGCATTTTCTTAGGTTATTCATTAACTAGCATGGCTTATAGGGTGTTTAATAGGAGAACTTTGAATATAGAAGAATCTATACATGTTACCTTTGATGAGATTGTAGACCTTGGGGGAAATCCTCTTGAGTCAATTAAAGAAATTGCAGGTGATGATGAATATATAAGAGAGGCTCTTGATGAATTATATTTGGAAGAAAATGAGCCTTCTCAAACGCCTGAATTAGCAAAAGAATGGCAATCACCTAGAGGACTCTTAATGGACAATATCATTGGTGATATCTCAAAAGGGGTAAGAACTAGAAACATGACTAATTTTTGTATGTCTGTAGCTTTTGTGTCACAGATTGAACCCAAGAATGTTGAGGAAGCACTTAAAGATGACCAATGGTGCACAGCCATGCAAGAAGAACTTAACCAATTTGAAAGGAATCAAGTCTGGGAATTAATCCCAAGGGAAGAATCATATCAAGTTATTGGAACCAAATGGGTGTTTAGAAATAAACTTGATGAAGATGGGAACATAACAAAGAATAAAGCCAGACTTGTTGCAAAAGGCTATTGTCAGGAGGAAGGTATAGATTATGATGAAACTTATGCTCCTGTTGCTAGGTTAGAGGCTATACGCCTACTTCTTGCCTATGCATCTTTAATGAAATTTAAACTATATCAAATGGATGTTAAAAGTGCATTTTTGAATGGTTTTATTAAAGAAGAAGTTTATGTGGAGCAACCCCCTGGTTTTGAGGATTTTAGTTTTCCTAATCATGTTTTTAAATTAAAGAAAGCTTTATACGGGTTGAAACAAGCTCCTAGATCTTGGTATGAAAGGTTAAGTAGTTTCCTAACATCAAATGATTTTTCTAGAGGAAAAATTGATTCTACACTATTTATAAAGAAAGTTAAAGAACATATCTTATTGGTCCAGGTGTATGTTGATGATATTATTTTTTGATCAACTGATAATTCGTTATGTGTAGAATTTGCTAAGATAATGCAGGGAGAGTTTGAAATGTCTATGATGGGAGAATTGACATTCTTCCTTGGACTACAAATCAAGCAACTTAAAGATGACATTTTCATCTCTCAAACCAAATACTGCAAAGAGATCCTTAAAAAGTTTGGAATGGACACCTCAAAGGAAGCTAACACACCCATGGGAACTTCATGCTATCTAGACAAGGATGAATCAGGTTTGGAAGTTAATCAAACTATGTATAAGGGTATGATAGGATCACTGTTATACTTAACTGCAAGTAGACCTGATATTATGCATTATGTCTATGTGTGTGCTAGATTTCAGGCTTGTCCTAAAGAATCTCATCTAATTGTAGTGAAACATATTTTAAAATACTTAAAGGGAACTACTGGTTTTGGTTTGTGGTATCCGTCTGATGCTTGTATGAGTTTAATAGGATATTCTGATGCTGATTATGGTGGATGTAAAATTGATAGGAAAAGTACTAGTAGGACATGTCATTTGTTAGGTTCATCCTTAATATCTTGGCATTCTAAGAAACAGGCATGTGTTGCTTTATCTACCACTGAAGCTGAATATATTGCAGCTGGTAGTTGTTGTGCTCAAATTCTGTGGATGAAACAACAGTTAGAAGATTATAGTATCTTTTTAAATGACATTCCGTTGATGTGTGATAATACGAGTGCAATAAATCTTACTAAGAATCCACTAATGCACTCTAGGACTAAACATATAGAAATAAGACATCACTTTGTGAGAGATCATATCAGTAAAGGAAACTGTAAAATAGAGTATGTAGATACCAAACGTCAATTAGCAGATATTTTTACTAAGCCTCTACCCAAGGATAGATTCTATGATATTAGAAGAGACTTAGGGATATTAGAAATAGCTTAAATTCTGCTTAATTTGACTGTTTTTGGATGGTTGTAATGTTATAATTCATTCTGTAGGATGTTCATAGGTTATCATGTGTTCAAACACTCAAAACAGGGCATTCCTCTCTGGAATAATCGATTAATTGGAGTAATAATCGATTATTTGCATCCAAAACACTTAAAACAGGGTATTCCTCTCTGGAATAATCGATTAATTCGTCCATTAATCGATTAAAACCAGTAATAATCGATTAACAGCCCAAAATAATCGATTAAACGGGTCTGGAAGTGATTTAATCGATTAATTTGAATTTTAATCGATTAAATCCGACCAAGTTTGCTTCCTAGCCGTTGCCAACAGATATTTTGACCATTATTCCCTTCTATATGAACGTTGGAGATGCTTGGTTATAAATAGGGACCTTCATTTCACTTCTAATCACTTCTATCTCTTGAAATCAAGCTATCTTGCCTTATTCTAGCTACCTTGCCCTCTTCTCAATACACTTAGCTTTCTAAATCTTCTTGTTACTCTTCTAATCTTTCAATGACCTCATCTTCTCGTGCTAAGATCCCTACTAGAAGAAGATCTGCACCCTCATCTCGACCCCGTCCTAATTTTGTAGAAGGATGGATTTCTGATACAGATGGGCAACAAGAATTTCTGACCTACTGGAAACAACGGGCTATTATATCTCCCAAGTTTCTTATTGGTGAGCAATTCATCAATAGGGGATTCAATTTTCCCAACCTTCTTGAAATTCAAGGAGTTCTTCCCTTCATCCAAATGCAAGGTACGTATTATCCTGACCTTGTTAGGGTATTTTACTCTAGATTTAAATTTAGAGATCAAATTGCTACCTCTAGAGTAAAAGGCGTCACAATTATTCTTGACGATGATATTTGGGAAAACGTCGCTCAATTTCCAATTAGAGACGATGCTATTAACATTTATGGTGAGATAGATGTTTTTGACAGGTTCTTAGCTTACCGTTCTTTTCTGAGAAATCCCTCCATGGAGATTGGGCGTCTCCTTCATGTTGGACCTTTAAAGAAGGAGGAACGCATGATTCTCCATCTAATTGTTTGGATCCTATGTCCTCGAGCTACAAATCATGCCCAATGTTCTTCCATTGATCTTCGTATTATTCATCACAATGACCATGTTAAAAGCAAAACGTCATCCCACATTCAAAATTTCATATGCATTACTTGTCTATCGTATTCTTGAATATAAAGGAGTGAATGTTGAAGGTGAACAAGCAGTTAGAACAAATAACTTGAATCGCATGTTGGACAGCACATTGATTCAACTCCAAATGGTGCGAGTCAATGATATTTATGTTCACAAAGATGACATTCCTAATCAAGGTGATGCTAATGAAGATTCTAATGAAGATATGCCTCTAGCTGATGAGTTTTCCTCTGACCAAATTCAAAGTGTTGGAACTTCCTCTACTCATCATGAAACCCGACAATCCATGGAAGACATGTTATCTGACATGAATCAGAGGATGCAATCATTCTTCACTCTTTCTGGAGTACGGCATGATGAAATAATTCGCCGTATATCTGATGTAGATGATAAAGTGTGCCGTTTAGAAAATAGATTTGATGCACACTTTAATGATAATGATAGTGCAGAATTTTAAATTTTGTTGATTATTTTCTTTTTGTTATTTTCTCTTGTTATTGTAATGAATGATTGTTTCTGCAATAAAATATGATGTTTCTTTAATGCTTTGATTGAGGGGGAGTTATCTCCAACTTATGCATATTTTGAGGGGGAGCTCTTATGTTTGCAACAGATGACTTATTTTTTATTCTAATCAAAATAGGGGGAGAAAATATTTAAAGCCATAATATGATTGTTTTTAAATATTATCTGGTATGTTTAATGTGTTTGTTAGTATGATAGATAAAACAGGTTATTACAAGGCTTTAAAAGATAATTTTGATCATCATCAAAAAGGGGGAGATTGTTGAACATTCAAGGACTTGATGTTGCACTTGATGGACATGAAGATTGTTGATTTTGATGATGATTCAAGAACACAAAGACTTAGAGTGTTGAAGACTTGTTTTGTATTGTAATAACTCTGTTTCATTTAGATTGAGTCTGTAATATTAGAGTTTAAGATAGTCGGTACATAGTCTGCACCTTAGAAGCTTCAAAAAGCTCAAATTTATCATCCAGGCTCGGCTTTAATCGATTAAATAGGGAAATAATCGATTAAAACAGTGAGAAAAATCATTTTCTGTAAAAACTCACTGGTTTAATCGATTAAACCAACTTTTAATCGATTATCAGGTGGTTTAATCGACTAAACCACCTTTTAATCGATTAAAACAAAGAGGTTTGGGTTCTATTGATATTTGACTCTGTTTTAATCGATTAATACTTCTTTTAATCGATTATTTCAGTCAGATTTTGATTTTTAACTTCAAATCAAACCTATTTTCGAAAACCCTTTTCCCAAGAACCCTAGTTTCGAAATCCCCAATTCCTAAACCCTAATTTCTCTACTTAAACTCTTCTATGGCACTCAGAAAAAAAGAACAACCTTTTCCATACAAAAGTTAAGTGTTGTGAGTGCCAGAGAACTGTTTGTTGCAAGGAAAGGGGGCTTTTGGAACCTGGTGTGGGCTAGAAGCGATAAGAATCTCCAGCCTTTTTCTTGCGGTTTTATCTCTTTTTTTCTCGCGATTCCGGATTTTGGCTTTTCTTATTGAGCGTATGGCTTTTTACTTTTTAGTCTCTTTTTATTACGTTGGCTTTTTCCCTTCTTTTTAGGGGTCCACTAGGGAATTAGTTGACTTCCTGGGGATCTGATTTTTTTTCTTTTCTAGGTATGGAGTATTGGCTCCTTGATTGATGTTGATGCGAGCTATACTTGTGAAGCTCTTATTCTCCATTGGGGGTGTGGAGGAGACTTTGGGTGAGTGTGCTCGATGACCCATGTGTTAGAATCACGCAGCAGAATGTTCGCATGGTCGGACAAAAACCAAGAGGGGGGTGAATTGGTTTCTTAATAAAAATTAGGTTTTCAAAATTTTCCCCAAATTTTACCGATTAAAAACTGTGTAAATGTAAATAGAGAAAGGGATAGAGTCTTACACAGGAAATTTATACTGGTTCGGATCAAAAGACCCTACGTCCAGTTGCTAATCACTCAAACAGAGGATTAACGCTGTCACTATAATCAAATTGTTACAATACAAATTACAATGGAAAAGATAAAGATAAGAAAACACCTCTCTTGAAATCCACAAGAGATGATGAACAGCTTTCCCTAGAGACGGCACAACACACAATCCACTAAGAACTCCACTTAGTGAGCCAATCACCTTGATCAAATTTTCGACTACCAAGCAAAAGTCGAACAAAAACAAAGATAATTCAACCAATTAGCAAGAGTCGGATGATCACCACAAAAAGTCAAAAGCAAAGAACCCCCAACAAACAAGCAAGCTGGATGAAACGTAAAATCCCCGGCACAACCCAGATGACCATTCAAAAAGGTCCAAGTACACCTACCAACACAGAAATCACTCCCCAAGGAGTCGGCGCATGAGCGATTGAGCAGTAAGCCACCACCACCACCAGTCCTACGCAGTGGACTGTACCAGCCTGATAGGGGGTTTATACCTATCAACCAGCACACAAGGAGTGCCTGTCGCCGCCGTCCGTTCTGACGTCCTGGGACATCTCGAACGTTAATGCGAGCGGTCGCGAAAAGATGGTTGAGACTTGCGTTTTTTGTTAAAAATATGTTCATTGCTTCCGAGGCGCTCAACACTGAACTATCCTCTAATAGAACCAAGGTTTTCGAAAAGGGTTCTTTTGGAGTCGCCACCAATGTTTTAACCATAAACATTGGAAAAGGAGAAAAAGGCATTGATTTTAATAAAAACCAAACTTGGCCATTATAATCAGAGTTGGGTAAGGGAGTTAGTTACATGTGGGGAAGGTATTAGCACACCACAACGCCCCTTTCGGGTTCCCTATGATGGATTAATTCATTTAAGTAAAGATTACAAGAAATTACGCTATTACCCTATTTTATTCATACAGTATTTAAATATGGCTATTTACATGGTTTTATCTACATTGCATACAGAAAGCAGTAAATAAAGCAATAAAAGGGAAGAGAATTGAGAAGAACCTCCGAAGCAAGCTTTATATTATAAGTCTTTTATACAGAGGACGCTTTGCGGCAATCCTTCACTCTACAATGACTCTCCTCTCGAATAGACTCGACTCGACTAAAATTTTCTAGAAGAATCGAATGCCGGAATACAAATTCCTTAACTGATTGTTACCTATTAAAGACAATCAGAGAGATCATTCGAAGGAGGGAGAGAAGAAGACAAGTCTTGGAGTTGTCTGGGGTGTGGAGAATGACAAAATGAGGCTCCTATTTATAGATTTCGCTGCTTGGACATCTGGGACGGCCGTCCCAACTGCAAAATTTACACTGAGCCAAGCTGGGGGACGAGTGGGATGGCCAGTTTAGGTTGGGACGGCCGTCCCACTTGAATTTTAGGGTTTGGGACGTGCATCCCAAAGGTGAGACGTGCGTCTAACTTGCCTTTTGCTGTTTGGGACGGCTGTCCTAGTTTGGGACGGCTGTCCCAACCTGTCTTGGCCTGTTTTCGCATTCTGGGGACCCCCGGGAAGCTTTCCTTTCCTTTTTCGGACATAGATTGATGCCGATAGATGTCCGTTGAAGCTTTATCTTCCTATAGGTAGTCTTCTTGGCCTTTATTAAGATTCTGGGCGAGCTTTATCTTTGTGTAGGAAGTCTCTTTGGCCTTTGTCGAGACATTGGACGAACTCCGTGTGGTGTTGGGAGGTCTTCTTAGTGTTTATTGATTAGCTGGGCGATCTTTATCTTTGTGTGAAGTTTCCCTAGCTTTTATTGAGAGGCCGGGCAAAATTAGGGGTCTACAGCTACCCCCCCTTCACCTGCCTAATTAATTTTGTTGGTTTTAATATACCGACAAAATTATTCGGCAGGGGAAGGAGTTAACCCTTTTGCCCGGTTATCCTTCGGATGCTGCTTCTTTGCTGATCCTCCGGATGATAAATATTTTGATAGGTACCAACCCCTATCTGGTTTGAGCCTCTTTTTATAAAGCTCTGGTGAGTACTTACCCTCACCCGGTATAAGTCTGTATTTTACTAGACTTTTGTGGGTACTTACCCCCACTAGGTATGAACCTTGTTCTACAAGGTTTTGGTGAGTACCTACCCTCACCTAGTATGAGTTCGCATTTTGCTAAACTCTTGTGGGTACTTACTTCTGAGGTGCTCAACACTGAACTATCCTCTAATAGAAGCAAGTCTTTGCACCCACTTTTAGAAATGCTTTTGGTGAGTATTTTTACTCTACCTGATGCATTTTGCTAAGTTTTGATGAGTACATACCCTCATCTGGTACAAAACCTTATTTTTAAGGTTCTGGTGGGTACCTACCCCCACCCGGTACGAATCTGCATTTTTGCTAGATTCTGATGAGTACTTACCCTCATCCGGTACAGACCTTATTTTTAAGGTTTTGGTGGGTACCTACCCCCACCCGGTACGAATCTGCATTTTTGCTAGATTCTGATGAGTACTTACCCTCATCCGGTATAGACCTTATTTTTAAGGTTTTGGTGGGTACCTACCCACACCCGGTATGAATCTGCATTTTTGCTAGATTCTGATGAGTACTTACCCTCATCCGGTCTGAACCCCGTTCGCAAGGTTCCGATGGGTACCTACCCCCACCCGGTCCGAATCTCGTTCGCAAGATTCCGATGGGTACCTACCCCCACCCGGTCCGAACCCCGTTCTGCAAGGTTCCGATGGGTACCTACCCCACCCGGTCCGAACCCCGTTCCGCAAGGTTCCGATGGGTACCTACCCCCACCCGGTCCGAATCTCGTTCGCAAGATTCCGATGGGTACCTACCCCACCCGGTCCGAACCTCGTTCTGCAAGGTTCTGATGGGTACCTACCCCCACCCGATCCGAACCCCGTTCTGCAAGGTTCTGATGGGTACCTACCCCCACCCGGTCCGAGTCTCGTTCTGCAAGATTCTGATGGGTACCTACCCCCACCTGGTCCGAACCCCGTTCTGCAAGGTTCTCAGGATGCACTTTTTGGTAGTTAATCCTGTGATTATCTATTTTTGGAGATGTGTTAGCGGCTTACTTGTTTCTGTTCACGCGCCTATTCCGTGGGGAATATTTGTTTTGACTTTTTGACTTTTCTGTTAGTCATCCGGTTTTACCGGGGATTCTTTGTTTTTGGCTTTTTCGTTTAGCCATCCGGCTTTGCCGGGGATTTTTGTTTTTGGATTTTCTTGTTTAGCCATCTGGCTTTGTCGGGGATTCTTTGGGGTTTTGGCTTTTCCTTTTAGCCGTCCGGTCTTGGCCGGGGATTCTTTGTTTTTGGCTTTTCTTGTTTAGCCATCCGGTTTTGCCGGAGATTTTTGTTGGTTGCCTCTTATTTTAAGCGGGAATCCTCTGGGGATTTTGAATTCTCTTCTTGATTGTGCCTCTTGATTAGGCGAAGATTCATTTGGGGATTTTGTTGTGCCTCTTGATTAGGCGAATGCTTCAATAGTGGTGAAGACTTTGAGGGTTTGGGTTGCCTCTTGCATAGGTTGATTTCCCATTTCTTGGGGATATTAGTTTTTTTGCTTGCTTTGTTGCAAGTGAAGGCTTTGTGCTTCACTATGGATATCCGTCTTTGGGCGTTATGAGCGATTAACTCCCTGTGGATATAATTTTGTAGTTTGCCTTTGTCGTAGGCTCACTGGGGTAGTTTTCTTGTTGATGATCCACTGGGGAATTAATTTCATTCCGGAGATCTGTCTTGAATTGTCCCTCTAGGGAGAAATGGAATTTTTCGACTCCTTATTGGCTGTTGTTGTTTGAGCTGGTTTTGCCTAAGCTCTTATTTTGCTGGGGAATGGGTTTTTACCCTTTTCTCGCGATTTCTCTTTTTTTGCGATTTGGTTTTTTGCATGTGTGCTCTTTTATGCACATTGGCTTCTTCTTTGAATGAAAAGATATCTTTTTCTCTTTTCTTTTTGGTGATCCCTGGGGAATTTTTCTTTTCTTGGGGGATCCAACTTTGATGATGGAGTCCTGGCTATTGGCTTTGTGAAGCTTTTTATTGATCGGGGTGAAGATTTTTCTTCTTTTCCTCTTTGTGGAGATTTTTCTTGATATGCTCTGTTTAGAGACATTTATTTGGCCTTTTTCTGTAGTGGCCTCTGTTGCAGATGAAAAATTTTCTTTCTTTTCTTTTTGTTGCCCCCCGATGATATAGAGAGCTTGACTTCGTATGATGGGCCCTTGTGTAGCCCTTGTTCTCCGTTGGGGAATGAATCGGAGATCCTTATATAAGTGTGCTTGATGACTCATGTGATAATGAAGCTGAGTCACGAAGTAGTCTTTTTCATTTTGCCTTTGGAGTAGGCAAGGATCCTCTTGGGGATGGTCGAGCCTTTCCGTTGGCCTTTCTTCTTCTCCTTCTTTTATTGGTGTAGAAGGTTGATGGTTGGAACTAGTTTTCTTGAAGCTATTTATTCTGCTGGAATGATTTTGATTTCGCCTTTCGCGATTTTGATTTTCATTTAGAGGCTAGATTTTGGCACCTTCTATTTTCAATCACAAGCATGGAGACTATCCTCCTTATATGTATGTTTATTATTCTTGTTTGAAGAAAATTATTTTTTCTTGATTTTGACAAAGTCGTATTATGCAACTACTTTGTGTAAGGATGACCTAAATGCAATCTATTTGTTTATTTATTTTCAATGCATTTAGAAAGTAACTGGCCTTCCCCTGTTGGCTTCTTAGGAATACGCCGATGGATCCCTCCTTTATGACCATGATGATGGGCTCATCTTTTATTTATCTTTTGGTTTTAGCCCTATCTTTTGCCTAGACCGCCCATTACGGGTTTTCGATCTAGCGGACTGCCTTAAATTTTGCCTAGAATATTTTAGGGGGCTTTTGCCTTATCTTTTGCCTAGACCGTTCTTTTGGGATTTCCGATCTAGCAGGCTACCCTAATTTTTACCTAAAAATATCCTAGCAGGCATTTGTTATTTTCTTATTATTTTTATATGCTTCCCTTTTTTTAGATGCATGTTTGATTTTTGATTAAAAAGTCTTTGCACATATTTATGATTTATCAATAAAAAGGCATTTCCATAATATTTGGTCAAGAGAAAGGAAATGAAAGGCAATTTTATTGATAAATGAGCAAAAGTTTATTTCTTTTACAGAAGTATTTCAAGAGATATTTAGAAGAATGGGTAGTCAGGGTTGGCTGTACTGTTTAGGCTTATACAGTCATGTCTATGATATCTGCCCCCTGGTTCTCCTAATTGCTTCAGTTGAGATGCCTGAGCTCAGAGTGAAGACTATGCAGATTGCTTGCTTATGGAAAAATGTTACTTTAGCCGCCTTTTCGGTTTTCAACTAAAGTAACCATTGCTCTTAGTTAGCTTTTTTTTTTACTTACTTTTTTTTTTTTGCCTCTACTTTTTGCCTAGGACGTATCCTAGCGAGGGATATAAACCCTATCTTTTACCCAGGGATGCCCTTTGCGGGTTTTCATTCCTGACGGGTCTTGAGCAATGTCTTCAAGCATAATACTTCTTCATCGCATCAGAATTGATTGGGTGTCGAAGTTCCTCTCCGTCCATGTTGGTGAGGATAAGTGCCCCTCCTGAGAAAGCTCTTTTGACCACAAAGGGTCCTTCGTAATTTGCTGCCCATTTACCAATTTGATCCTTCTGGGCCAGAAGCAGTTTCTTTATCACTAGATCACCTTCTTGATAAGTATGAGGGTGAACCTTTTTATCATAAGCCTTTTTGATTTTCTTTTGATAGGCTTGTCCATGACATATAGCATTCAGCCGCTTTTCGTCGATAAGATTTAATTGGTCGTATCGATTTTGAACCCATTCGGCTTCTGTTAGTTTCGCTTCCGTTATGATTCGCAAGGAAGGTATTTCGACCTCTATTGGCAATACGGCCTCCATTCCATATACGAGGGAGAATGGAGTAGCTCCTGTCGAGGTTCGTACAGATGTTCGGAAACCATGAAGAGCAAAAGGTAACATTTCATGCCAATCCCTATAGGTTTTAACCATCTTTTGAACAATCTTCTTGATGTTTTTATTAGCTGCTTCTACTGCGCCATTCATTTTGGGCCGATAAGGAGAAGAATTATGGTGTTGAATTTTGAAATCTTGATATAGTTCTTCCATCATCTTATTATTTAGATTGGACCCATTATCGGTAATGAGACGATGCGGGATGCCATATCGACATATGATATTCTTCTGAACAAAGGTGACCACTACCTTTTTAGTCACATGTGCATAAGATGCAGCTTCTACCCATTTAGTGAAGTAATCAATAGCCACTAAAATGAATCGATGACCATTGGATGCCTTAGGTTCAATAGGTCCAATAACATCCATGCCCCACATATCAAATGGCCAAGGGATAGCCATAACATTGAGAGGTGCTGGTGGGGTATGTACATTGTCTGCATGTACTTGACATTTGTGACATTTTCTAGCATACTGATGACAGTCCTTTTCCATTGTGGACCAAAAGTATCCTGCCCTGAGGACTTTCCTAGCCATGATATGCCCTGGTGCATGAGTCCTGAAGGTTCCTTCGTGTATTTCTTTAATCAATGTTTGTGCTTCTTCAAGATTGACGCATCTTAGCAAAGTAGAGTCAAAGCTCTTTTTATAAAGGGTTTCTCCTATTAACATAAACCCTATGGCCCTTTTTCGAATGATTCTTTTATCATTGTCACTGATTCCCTCGGGGTATTCACCCTTTGTTAAGTATCGCCTTATGTCATGATACTAAGGGTTTTCATCTTTTCCACTGTTTATCATCATACAAAAGGCTTGCTTATCATGCCTTTTGACCTGGATGATGGGCATCTCATATTCTTGTCCTAATGCAAACATAGATGATAATGTTGCCAGTGCATCTGCGATCTGGTTATCTTCCCGAGGGATGTACTCAAAACTGATGTTTTCCAGTTTTGAAGTCATGTTGCGGATGTGTTCCAGATAAGGGATTAATTTGGAATTTCTAGTTTCCCATTCGCCCTTGAGTTGGTAAATAACAAGGGATGAGTCACCGAATACTTTGAGTTTAGTCACCCCATTATCCAGAGCTGCTTGAATACCTAAAGCACAGGCTTCGTATTCCGCCATATTGTTCGTGCAATCAAAGTTTAATCTGGTTGTTACTGGGATATAATTCCTTTTAGGAGATATTAAAATAGCTCCGATCCCATGTCCCATTAAGTTCGAAGCTCCATCGAAAAACATGATCCACTCATCATTTTCAAGTTCTTCGTGTTGGATGTGCATTATATGCTCATCTGGAAAATCATCTTGGAGGGATTGATATTCGTCAGTTGGCCCATGTGCCAGGTAGTCTGCTAAAGGACTACCTTTGATAGCTTTCTGAGTGACATGAACAATGTCGAATTCTGAGAGGAGTACCTGCCATCTGGCTATCCTTCCGGTCAAGACGGGTTTTTCAAACAGGTATTTGATTGGGTCCATTTTAGAAATCAACCAAGTTGTGTGTCTGACCATATATTGTCGAAGGCGCTGAGTTGCCCACACCAATGCACAACATGTTTTTTCGAGTGGTGTATAACGGGTCTCATAGTTTAGAAATTTCTTACTGAGGTAATATATGGCTTGTTCTTTCTTACCCGTATCATCTTGTTGACCGAGCACACATCCCATGGACTCGTCGAGTACTGACAGGTAAAGAATCAGGGGCTTTCCTTCCACAGGTGGTACCAATACTGGGGGATTGGTTAGGCACATTTTGATTTTTTCGAAAGCTTGTTGACATTCATCATTCCAAACTTTCGGTTGGTTTTTACGCAATAACTTGAAGATGGGCGTACATTTGTCCGTTAATTGCGCAATGAACAGTGCGATGTAGTTTATTCGGCCCAAGAACCCTCTCACTTCTTTTTCTGTTCTTGGTGGGGGCATTTCTACGATTGCCTTTGTTTTATCAGGGTCTACCTCAATTCCTCTTTTACTAATAATAAACCCAAGGAGTTTTCCTGATCGTACTCCGAATGTGCATTTAGCCGGATTGAGCTTAATCTGGTATTTTCGAAGCCGATTGAATAACTTCTTTAAGTATTGGAGGTGATCTATTTCGTTTTTGGACTTAGCGATCATGTCATCCACATATACTTCGATTTCTTTGTGGATCATATCATGAAATAATGTAACCATAGCCCTTTGATAAGTAGCCCCTGCATTCTTAAGTCCAAAAGGCATTACTCTATAATGATAATGTACCTACGGTGTAATGAAGGAAGTTTTTTCCCTATCTTCAACGGCCAATTTAATTTGGTTATACCCCGCATATCCATCCATGAAAGAATAGAGAGTATTTGTAGCGGTATGATCTACTAGCATATCGATATGTGGTAATGGAAAATCATCTTTTGGACTTGCACTGTTTAAGTCCCGTAATCTACGCATACTCGATTTTTCCATTTTTCTTTACAACCGGCACGATGTTTGCCAACCATTCAGGGTATTTTGAAACAATTAGGAAATTGGCATCCAACCGCTTTTCTACTTCTTCCTTAATTTTTAAGGACCATTCCAGCTTTACTCTTCCGAAGTTTCTGCTTAACTGCCGAAATCCCTCTTTTAGCGGTAATCTGTGGTCCACTATAATTTTATCGATTCCGGGCATATCATGGTAGGACCATGCAAACACATCCACATACTCTCTTAGTAATTGTATTAGTTTTTCCCTGACATCATCATTAATTTGGGTTCCAATATTTACTTCTTTCTTATTATCTTCTTGTCCCAAATTGATGGCCTCAGTTTTTTCCTGATGGGGCTGTATTGATTGAGCTTCTTTTTCTAGCAGTCTTTGCATATCCGGGGAAATGGTCCCCTCCTCACTGCTCGACTCAATCCATTCGTCTTTAGCTTTCGGATCTTCCAGGGAGTTTTCAATCACAGTACATGACCGTTATGGTTATGCTTTGTTTTAGATTTCTTTATTAAATGTGTAAGAGGGAAAAGAATAACAGAGAATATGAATATTATGAAAAAATGCCTCATTGTATTGATAGAAAGAAAATATTTACAAAGCCCTCATTAACAAAAAATCTCGTGATCATGGGCAGGGATCACGAGGAGTACATCGGAAGCTTTTCGATATATTTTTATATATTTTTTATTACATTTTTTAGAGATGGTAAAAGTGATGAGCCCTAAATTGCTGGTCTTCCTTATCCCATCTTTCATTCGGGCTTTGATAAGGGCTGGTCATCCACTTTTGGAGTTGACGCATCGAAAGTAATCCATCCTGCATCTATTAAATCTTGGACCTTATGCTTTAAGGCCATACAGTTATCCACAGAATGTCTCGGAGCGTCTGAATGATAATTGCATTTTTCATTTGGCTTATACCATTCTGGATATGGTGGCTCCATTTTCTTGGGAGGGACGCGCACTAGGAGTTTGGCATCCAATAATTTTAGCAGCAGGCTTCCATAGGAAGTAGGTATTGGGGTGAACTTCCTTTCCGGCCTGCGTGACTTGGTCTGCTGCGAGGAGGACGAAGGAGTGGCGAAGTTGATAGCATTCACGTCTCCTTCCTTCTTCTTTCCAAAGTTCTTTTTAAAGTTTTGAGTAGAGGAATTGGAGGAGGTTTGTTGTGCAATTCTTCCACTTTTCAGACCTTGCTCTACTCTTTCTCCTATAATGACTACATCCGCAAAGAGTGTTGATGTGTTCCCTATCATTTTGTCGTAATAGGGACCAGTCAAAGAATTGATGAACATGGATGTAGTTTCCTTGTCGGACAGAGGAGGTTCCACTTGTGCTGCCAATTCCCTCCATGTTTGAGCATATGCCTTAAAAGATTCGTCATTTTTCTTGCTTAGTAGTTGTAGATCTGCTTTTTCAAGGGTCAGATCAATATTGTATTTATAGCGACGAAGAAAAGCATCTGCCAGATGTCTCCAGGTTTGGACTTGCCCCCTTGTAATTGCATATACCAGTTTAGGGCTGATTCAGCCTAAGCTCTCCCGAAAGCAATGGATCGAGAGCTTCTCATTTTCAAGCATATGCAGCCATCTTACGGCAATACATCGTAAGATGGCTTTTAGGGCAAGTTAGTCCCATGTATTTTGGGAAGTCCGGAGTTTTGAACTTGTTAGGGAATTGGATATTTTTGACGAGGCACATATCAGCTGCCTCTTTAACATCAAAATTATGCCCCTCCATGGCTTTCAATCGCTCTTCAAGGGCAGTCAGCTGTTGTTTTGATACTTCTGGTGCATGAATATGCACTGCCCTTGTATCAGATTGGGCTTGTTCATCATTGGGTCCCTCCTCTTCTTCTTGGTGAGAGGCTTGTCCACTTTGAGGAGCTTCTTTATGGAGATTCTGCTGACGCATCATTTCTAACATCTGTGCCATTTGTTCTTTTAGCGTATTAAGCTCAGTAGTGAGCTTTCGATTTTGTTCCTCCAGATGTTCCATCTTCTTGGCTTTCTGAGCACGAGTGAGGACGGGCGAAAGACCAGCCACTTTCTAAATGATTTTAGCAATTTTTATTATAGCTTTTTAAATGATTGGTGTATCCTGGAATGAATGTGTTTATGTATGAGAGATTTTATTATGATGATGTTTATGCATACATTTCTTAGTGCATTTATTTTCTCTCTTAATTTTGCCACTTATTGAATGATGTGGTATGAATGATACGACTTTGCCAAGAATCTTTTATTATAAAAAAAAGTTTTATTGGTTTAAAGTTGTTTTTTTTTTATATTTTTTATGACCCTTTATCTCTTCTGTCGGTCAACGTGGCTACTTAGCTTACAAAGAACCTGAAACCAGGCTAGCTTAACTGAAGACTGTCCGAGATAAAGGTCTTTTATCTTATCACTTTTTGTGATTTTTAGGGTTTTTCATTTTTTTGTTTGTTGTATGATTACCCTATGCTAATGCATCAATACAAATGCAACAAACGTATGCACACACAATTCATACATCCACGAGCAGAGCCATGCTTATTTAATCACGAGGTAGGGTTTTCCTGCAGAAACGTGCTTGGTTTAGGCGGTTCTAACTGTTCTCACCAAGGCCAAAGGTCCCCAAGGTGCCCCCATTATAGGGACCTCTCAATCTCTCAGTCCTCGGGTCATGCACGGAACTCCGTGTCGACGTCCTTAGACCAAAAGAAGAGAGTTATCACCTTGAGTTGGTGGTTTCCGACAACGATTGTAGCCCCGTGTGCCAACAAGCCAGTCGTATCTGCCACCCACTCCCTATAGGTATTCACTCTTGCCCCCGGGTATAGAGGGACTGTTGTGTGCAAGGGTTTTTGTGTGCAATTTATATTTCAGACAATTTGCAGAAGTAATCATACAGCAGTTATTAAAGCCATACAATAAAAATACAGAAAAGGGTAAAGGCGTAATTTCAAATCTTTACTTAGTTAGAATTTATCCGTCACTAAATGGGATCAACTCTCTAGCTTCCCCAGCGGAGTCACCATCTGTCGCCGCAGTCCGTTCCGACGTCCTGGGACATCTCGAACGTTAATGCGAGCGGTCGCGAAAAGATGGTTGAGACTTGCGTTTTTTGTTAAAAATATGTTCATTGCTTCCGAGGCGCTCAACACTGACCAATGTTTTAACCATAAACATTGGAAAAGGAGAAAAAGGCATTGATTTTAATAAAAACCAAACTTGGCCATTATAACCAGATTCGGGTAAGGGAGTTAGTTACGTGTGGGGAAGGTATTAGCACCCCACAACTCCCCTTTCGAGTTCCCTATGACGGATTAATTCATTTAAGTAAAGATTACAAGAAATTACGCTATTACCCTATTTTATTCATACAGTATTTAAATATGGCTATTTACATGGTATTATCTACATTGCATACAGAAAGCAGTAAATAAAGCAATAAAAGGGAAGAGAATTGAGAAGAACCTCCGAAGCAAGCTTTATATTATAAGTCTTTTATACAGAGGACGCTTTGCGGCAATCCTTCACTCTACAATGACTCTCCTCTCGAATAGACTCGACTCGACTAAAATTTTCTAGAAGAATCGAATGCCGGAATACAAATTCCTTAACTGATTGTTACCTATTAAAGGCAATCAGAGAGATCATTCGAAGGAGGGAGAGAAGAAGACAAGTCTTGGAGTTGTCTGGGGTGTGGAGAATGACAAAATGAGGCTCCTATTTATAGATTTCGCTGCCTGGACATCTGGGACGGCCGTCTGGGTTGGGACGGTCGTCCCAACTGCAAAATTTACACTGAGCCAAGCTGGGGGACGAGTGGGACGACCAGTTTAGGTTGGGACGGCTGTCCCACTTGAATTTTAGGGTTTGGGACGTGCGTCCCAAAGGTGAGACGTGCGTCTCACTTGCCTTTTGCTGTTTGGGATGGCTGTCCCAACCTGTCTTGGCCTGTTTTCGCGTTCTGGGGACCCCCGGGAAGCTTTCCTTTCCTTTTTCGGACGTAGATTGATGCCGATAGATGTCCGTTGAAGCTTTATCTTCATATAGGTAGTCTTCTTGGCCTTTATTAAGATTTCGGGCGAGCTTTATCTTCGTGTAGGAAGTCTCTTTGGCCTTTGTCGAGACATTGGACGAACTTTGTGTGGTTGTGGGAGGTCTTCTTAGTGTTTATTGATTAGCTGGGCGATCTTTATCTTCGTGTGAAGTTTCCCTAGCTTTTATTCAGAGGCCGGGCAAAATTAGGGGTCTACAGTGCCCGATCGGCGCATGGGCCACCTGAACAATAAGTCGCCACTACCACCAGTCCTACGCAGTGGACTATACCATCCTGATACGGGGTTCATACCTATCAACCTGCGCACGCGGTGCGCCTGATCTGCGCTCGAGCCGGATCAGTAAGTCGCAAATACCAGCCTGATGGGGGGTTCATACCCATCCAGTTCGATACATAGCGAATTGCAACTACCAGCCTGATGGGGGGTTTATACCCATCAACCGAAGGATCGGCTACCGTTAGAAGGAGTATCCTGAGGTTCTACCACGTGTCCACCGAAGGGATCGGCTACCATCAGAAGGAGTATCCTGGAAGTGTACGAACACAAAGTTTTCCCCAGAAGATCAACCGCCGCAAGACGGAACATCTAAAGGACAACCGGGCAAGAGGGTCAACTCCTTTACCCTGCAGTCGATCTCCTTGGCACAAAAGGCCAGCAGTCGACTAGTCGGGTTAAGGGGGGGCAGCTGTAGACCCCAAATCTTGCCCGGTCTCACAATAAATATCAGAAGACCTCCTTTCCGAAGATGGACGAAGCCTAAGAAGCCACTAGGAGAGACTATTAGGCCCCATAATAGGATAGGAGGGATTTTTGGCACAAAAATAAGGATTTTCGCCTTTTTGGGTCGAGACCGCCGTCTCGGATTTGAGACCGTCGTCTCGTCTTGCACAAGTGGCGAGACCGCCGTCTTGTTTGGCGAGACGGTCATCTCGTCACTCGCGAAAGGCGAGACCGTCGTCTCGCCACTCGCGAAAGGCGAGACCGCTGTCTTGTTTGGCGAGACCGCCGTCTCGCCATTCCTGTAAGGCGAGACGACCATCTGGAATGTCGAGACGGCCGTCTCGACCTTGTCAGACGAGACAACCGTCTCGACCTGACAGGCGCGAATCCCTATAAATAGGGCCTCCCATTCCCTCATTTCCACACAACTTTCTCACTCTCTCTCTAGTCACATCAAGAGTTTCTCTCTCTAGAATCCCTCCGACGCATTTCCGAAGCTTCTGAGTGTCTTTAGAGTGTTTTTAGAGCGTTTCGAAAGGTTTCTGACACCGTGTAGAGTGAAGGGCTACCACAAAGCACCCTATTTTTAAAGAATTAAATAGAAAGCTTGCTTCGAAGGTCTCTACTCTCTTTCTCTACCTTTTACTGCTTTATTTAAATTATGCAATAGACATTAGGGCCATGTAGTCATAATTTTTAAATTTCGCAAAATAAAAGGGCAAAAGCGTATTTTTCCGGTTTATTTATTAACAGAATAGCTGGCCTATCATAGGGAACGCGAAAGGGGCGTCGTAAAGGAGCTAACACTTCCTTTACGCGTAACTAACTCCCTTACCCAACTCTGGTTCTAACGACCAAAGTTGGTTTGTCAAAAACCAACGCCTTTTAAACTCCTTTTCCGATGTTTCCGGTAAAAACATCGGTGGCGACTCCAGAGAACCCTCAAAAACTAGCTCTTGGATTAGTCCGGTTATTGGACAATCCAAGAGCACCTTTTCGAAAACCTCGCCCTCAGGTTCAGCCCGGTTATCGGACAACCTAAAGGCGTTGTAACCACCAATAAAAAACGCGAAAATCAAGAGAGTCAGAAACCATCGCGTCGCTCCGACCGCCCTCTTCTTTTTTACGGCGGCGACAAGGGTGTTTATTATGAAAAGGTATTTTGAGATTTTGTTTTTATTTTTCTTGTTGTATGATTATGCTATGCAACAAACACATGCAACAAATAAATGCACAAACAATTCACTTATTCGCCAATAGAGTGACGTTTTATTCACGAGGTAGGGGTTTCCTCCAGAAAAGTGCATTGGCAAAGGTAGGTTCTAACTGTTCTCACCAAGGCTAGGCCCCTAAGGTGCCCCCATTATAGGGACCCTTCAATCTCTTACTCTTTGAATCATGCACGAATCTCCATGTCGACACTCTTAGACCAAAAGAAGAAGGCTATCACCTTGAGTGGTGGTTTCCGACAACGACTTGCTGACACTAAGGCCATTACCATGGTCGGTCGTACGTGCCACCCACTCCCTATGTGTATTCTCTCTTGCCCCCAGGTATAGAGGGACTGTTGTATGCAAAGGTTTGTGTACAATTGTTTATTTCAAACAATTGCAGAAAATAAGCATATAACAATTATTAAAGCCAAACAGTAAAGCATGTTATAAAAGTAAAGAAGGGTAAAAGCGTAATTTCCAGTTTTTATTTATTAAACTAGTCCATCACTAAATGGGATCAACTCTCTAGCTTCCCCAGTGGAGTCACCATCTGTCGCCACCGTCAAAAGAGGCGATCGAAGCGACGTGATGGTTTTGAATGACTCGCGTTTTCTAAAGAAGTGGTTCAATGCCTTTAGCTTGTCCGATAACCGGGCTGGACCTGAAGGCAAGGTTTTCGAAAAGGTTCGAGGGAGTCGCCATTGATGTTTTTACCATAAACATCGAAAAAGGAAAAGAAAAAAACAGAGAAGAAGGCATTGGTTTTAGAAAAAACCAACTTTGGCCATTACAACCAGAGTCAGGTAAGGGAGTTAGTTACGTGTGGGGAAGGTGTTAATACCCCACAACACCCCTTTCGGGTTCCCTATGATGGACTAGTTCAGAAAATAAATACTTAAAAAAATTATGCTTTTACCCTATTATTTTACCTACTTGCAGAATTTAAATGTCTACTTGACCCTATTATCTAATGCACACAAAGAAATCGATAAAGAAAGCAGTAAAAGAGAGAGAGAATATGGAAGGAACCTCTGAAGCAAGCTTTATATTAACCCTTCGAAACTTAAGGAATTTTTTTGGCAGTCCCCACACTCTACAGGTACGCTCCTCCTGCAAAAGATAAAATCCCACTCTATCGAGGGTCGGATGTCTCAAAAGGAGACTTCCTTAACCGATTTCTACTTTAAACGGAAATCAGAAAGCTCACTTGAACTCTTGAATAATGCTCAGAGTCACTCAAAAGTTCCAATAGGCTTCCTAGAGAGTGGTCAGAGTGAAAAGGTGTGAAAAATTCGAGGAATGAGGCTCCTATTTATAAGGAACTGCACCAGGAAAAAGTAGATGGTCGTCCATCGCCTTAAAGTAGGCATGGACGACCGTCTGACTGTCCTGGACGGCCATCTGCTGTTTTCGACAAAATTTTTGATTTTTATTGCCTCTGAAAACCCTTCCTATCTTAAAAGGTACCTAGAAAAAGCTACTACGGACTTAATAAAGTCTTGACCATCGTCGAAATGGGTGATCTCTGGCTTTATTGCGGAGCCGGGCAAGATTTGGAGTCTACATGGCCAAAGTTGTTTTTTTTTAACCAACGCCTTTTTCTTTTCTTTTTCAATGTTTCTGGTTAAAACATTGTTGGTGACTCCATAGAACCCATTTTTGTGAAAACCTCACCTTTAAGGTTAGTTCGATTATCATGCATCCTAAAAGTGATGATCAAATTATTTTATGAAAATGCGAGTTCCAACCATCACGTCGCGACCGCTCGCACCTTTCGTTCCCCCTGGGGGGGACGACGGCAACAAATGTGAACCCAAATTCTTTCCCAAGTTTCTAAAGAAACTTGACACTAACTCCTCCAAGGAAGGTTCCTTGTTAGGAGAATAGGAGAAAGAAATATCCAAAGACACTTGAAAAGTCAATTCGGGGTACAAGCAAAATATGCAAGTTCCACACACAAGTTTTGACTTCATTCCAAATTTGATTCAAAAAGCTACGCTAGGGGTCATATATATAGTTCTTCCCCTCTCATTCACTCACTCACCTAAGGAATAAGGAACTATTTTTGCCTTATACAAGTGATGGCCGAAGTTCCTAGCTTCAAGTCCCACCTAGACCACTTTTAGTTACATTTATGAGTTAATATACCAAAGAACTCTCACATGTTGCAACCAAGAGTTTAACCTTGGACTTCCTTGAGTGTTTGGAGTGCATTGGACGAATTTGAGAAGCTAAAATGATATATTCCCTTTTTGTTGCAGCCAAGACTTGAACCTTAATTGCAACCCCTTCAAGTTTGGCCTTATTTGAAGCCTAGTGTGTTGAGGCCCAGTGTGATGAGGCCCAATGTGTTATGCCTCAAATGGTCCTCCATCAGACCCTCCCTCTTGAGAAGGATCTGACCTCAGATCCAAATCTTCCCTATAAAAGAAAACAATTTATTTAAAAGTGAGAGATCTAATCTAGGTATAACACAAGGACTGAGACTCTCCTTGATCCCAACCCTTCTTCAGCAAGTCACTTACTTGATTTTCTATCTCAAGGGATTCATTCAATGTTCTATTCCTTAAAAGTGGAAGATCATAAGGTACTTCTTTGGGAAGTAGATCATTATTCTCAAAATTATGTTGTAGCACATGTGGTAGAAAATTAAGTCTGTAACTTGTGGCAGCAAGTGTCCTTTTTATGAGAGAAGGAAAAGAGGTTGTTCAAACTTCATAGGAGAAATTTATTTTGAAAAGTTTTTGTTGAACATGTAAGTGATGAAGATCTTATTGAAACACTCTGACAAAGATCCTATTGATTTGATGAAGTCAAAGATAAAGTCAAAGTCAACTTTGTAGCGGTCAACAGTCACTAAGATAAAAGAGTAGAGAGATTAGTGTGTCGGCAGCTATGCTTAGGTATAATCATTTTTATCCTTTCTGCTGCATGAGGTTTCTTCACTTAAAAGATTTTGCAAAATGCCTCTAAAATCGTTTAAACAAGTTAAAAACAAAGTATTTTGACAAAAGCTTTCTTAAACAAGTTTTTAACTGATACAGTTTTGAAATAATCGATTAAAATCACTTGGAATGTTCAGAGAAGTGTTTTTGCAGTATTTTAATCGATACAACTTGGTTTTAATCGATTAAATCCACTTAACATTCAGGATGATCGATCAGAATGCAATTATGACCACTCAGAATCAGATATGATCGATCAGAATTGAGTTATGACCGATCAGAATCAGATATGATCGATCAGAATTGAGTTATGACCGATCAGAGATTTTTCAATCGATTAAAACACGTTTCAATCGATTAAAACAACTTAGAAAATTTCTACACAGCGTTTTACTCGATTAAAACTTATTTTTATCAGTTAAAATAACTTGGAAAGTTTTACAAGAAAGTTTTGCAGTATATTAATCGATTGAATCGCAAAACAATCGATTAAATCAAATTAGAAGACTTTTTGTAAAGAGTTTTAATAGATATAAATGTTGTCGTATCAGTTAAAACAAATCTGTTAAAGAATCAAGAACGTATTAATGGATTAAAAGAAGTTTTAACAGATTAAAACTGCACTTTTAACAGATTAAAAGAATCTTTTAACAGATTGATTAAACCAGCAGTTTTGAAAATCTTCTATAAAAACAGTTTGGCTTGAACATTTTAAACACAACAATTGAACATCAATTTTTAGCAATCAAGCAAGCAAACTTTAGCACTCTTTCAAGAAAGATTCGCGCCAGTTTTTGTGAAGTTCTTTGAAAATCTTTCTTGAGGCAAATTGCTTTCTTTTGAAGAAGAAACACACTGCAGAATTGCATAAAACTGGTTTGAGCATTCTAGTTTCTTCTTTTCATTTCTTTACATTCTTTTTGTATTGTTTGGTGCCTGGAATTTGGGCACTGGTTTCTCTGCAGCTGGAATTTGGTTGTAGAGGTTGTCAAGAACTGGAATTTGGTTCTTGGTGAAAGGTTAGGTGCAGGAACTGGAATTTGGTTCTTGTGATAGATTAAGTGTAAGATTGTAATCTGTAAAACATTTGATCTAGTGGAACCCAACTGGAATTTGGCTGGAGACTGGACGTAGCCTTGGTATTGGGTGAACCAGTATAAACACCGGTGATATCTTTCTAAACCTTTCTCCTCTTTTAATTCTGCTGTTGCGTTTATTTTTGATTGCTTGCTTTGTGATTCAAAAACAGATCTGAAATCTTATTTTTACTAATAGATAATCTGTTATTTGCGAAAAAATTTCAAAGATCAATTCACCCCCCCTCTGGATCTAAAACTACTTTTCTAACAATTGGCATCAGAGCGAGGTTCTTGAAAGTTATTCAAGTTCTTCGATCCATGGCTGGAAACAAATTTTCTGAGGGTGCTTGTATTGATAGACCTCCACTGTTTTGTGGAACAGATTATCCTTTTTGGAAGATTAGGATGAAGATCTTTATTGAATCTGTTAGTATAAATGTTTGGAATATCATTAAACAAAAAACTGATATCATTAACAAAGATTGGTCTAGCTTAAATGACTGTGAAAAGAAATTAATCCAGGATGATTGTATTGCCAAAAATATTATCATATCTGCACTTAACAGAAATAATTTTTTCAGGATAGCACACTGTCAAACTGCTGCACAAATGTGGAAAACCCTTGAAATGGCCTATGAAGAAACTACAGAGACATGCTTAATGGTCAATTCGGATTCTCCAATAACCAGTGTAAGTTCCGACTCAATAACTACTTTGAACTATAGTTCTTTACAAGATGCCTTTTATGAAATGCATGCTGTAGCAAAAAAATTAGAAACTGAAAACAAAAGATAAAAAAGCATGAATAGGATATTAGAAAACAAGATCACTATTCTTGAAAAGAAAATAGTTGATGAAGAAACCAAGAATGAAAATTTGAAATTAGATGATAATTCTGATTATGCATGTAATAAACCCTGTAATAATTGTTCAGAATTACAAAAGAAAATTGATTTTTTTATCTCAAACCGTTTCAAGGTTTACACAAGGTCAAGCTAATCTTGACGTTTTACTTGGGTCACAAAAACTAATTTTTGACAAATCTGGAATAGGATTTAAATCTAGAAAAACAAATGTAAATAAGAAACCATACTCTGTGATTAAATGTTTTTACTGCATGAAAAGAGGTCATTCAGTAAAATACTGTAGAATTAAAAAGTATGCTATTCCTAAAGGTAGAATGAAATGGATTCCAAAGTTAAAGTCATTTCAAATAACCTAATTGGACCCAGTAATTATAAAGGGTACCAGCAACATGTTAAATTTGTTTTGCAGGAACAAAATATGGAAGTCCCTTGGTATTCAAAACTGCAAATCAGGTTCTTATTTCATTAACTGAATGTTTTAATTGATATAAAACAGTATTAATCGATTAAAATAACTTACAGAGGATATCAGAAAATCTTTCTGTACCGTTTTAATCGATTGAAATGTCGAATTAATCGATTAAAATGTTCTCAGGATTTGAGTTTAGCTGTTTTAATCGATTAAAAAGAATTTATATCAACTAAAAACACTAAGATGTCAAAATTAATCGATTCTTTTTCGTTTTAATCGATTTAAATTATGTTATCAGTTTATTAATTTCATCCTGTACAAGACTAATCGATTCCTTTATGAATTAATCGATTATTTCACTGTAGGATTTTCAAACCTAGTATTAAAGATCAAATTAATAGGTTAATTAGTTGGTTAATTGACTAATTTGGTTCTGAAAATTAGTTTTATAACATCCAAATGAAAATTGGTAAGCAAATCAAAGTCAAAATCCCAAGTTTTTATGGTAATCAAAATCTGCATAATGCTTTTAAATATTCTTTGACCAAGTCAAACATCTTTCCAAGAACAAAATAGCTTATGTGCCCAACGTCCAGAAATTTGTGCCTCTGTCTTTGGTAAAGGGGACAATTGCAGTTAAAGCTGAAACATTGCAGTTTTGTCTCTTTGAATTTCAAAAATTTGAAATCCATTTCTTCATCAAACCAGGTTCTGAACTTATCATTTCTCAACTTATCATCTTTCTTCTGTTTTCATATTTTCAAAATCTCCTCTCAAATCTCTGCTGCAAACATATCATTGATTCACTATAGTATACATTAGAGAATTTAGTTTCTTCCATTATAGTCATAAATAGCGGCCAGACAATCATGAATATTGCCGAATGAGTTTCGGACATGTCCAATTCGAGTAGTCTGTTATGGAACATCCAATTTCCTTTCAATGGCACAAATTCTTATGATTGGAAAGCAAAGACTGAACAAATCTTTGAATTGGAAACTAGACTAGTGGCATAATGTGGAAAAATTATTGCTGTTATCCATGGATGGAAAGGCTTTTTCATGGCAGCGACATTGCATGCATCAACCCAGTTTCAAGAATAAATCTTGGGAACAAATATCACAAGATATGTCATATCGATTTGATGATCGTGCTTTTGAGGATATTGTTGAATTATCAAGATTGCAACAAGAGGAAGATTTGGGAGAATTTTTGAAAGGTATGAAAACTAAACTGAAAAAATCTGTGAGAATTCATAAACCACAGTCTCTGCAAGAAGGTATGCATCTTGCAAGACTTCAAAAGGGAATTTTAAAAGTTTTCGAAAATAAATTGCTGCAAACAAGAGTCCAATTCGGAAACACAAACAAGATATACAAGAACATGGTCAACTCCGGTTATTTTAGCAGAGTCATTCTACAACCTGTTTGAAGCTTTAGGTGTTTGTTTCAGCAACTACCAATTCGAAAGGTTATGTGCATAAGTTGAAATGTAAAGTTTGGGGTAAGCCCAACGCTATCTTCTTTGCCCAGGAAGAAATTGAGGCCGATGTAGTGTAAGACATGGACTTTGAGAAAGAACAAAACTATATTTTGACAACAACACAAACATGATTCAAGCTACAGATGTCTACATTTCTCTTAGTACTTTACATGGAATGTTGGGTGGTAATTCATTGCAAATCAAAGGAATTATCAAGAAGTAGACTGTCCCTTTTCTTATGGACTCTGGGAGTACACATAATTTCATTAGTGTCAAATGGGTCAAGTTGTTGGGACTGAAAACATAGTTTATCAAGGATTTTTCAGTAATGGTTGCTTCTGATAATAAGTTGTTGATTACTAGGAAGTATGAACAGATAACTTGGAGATTCAATGAACACACATTTACATTAAAATTCTTGGTATTACCTAGAAATATATTTGGAATAATTTTGCGCATGCATTGGTTCAAGACTCTTTGTGAAATTCATTGGAATTGTGCAACTTTGATAATTCGTTTTAATCATCAAGGTCACGAGGTGATACTGTAAGGAGACAAATCTGAGACAGAAATTCAAGAATTTAATGGAAAGCTAAAATTGGCACAGGAAACTGGGATGATTGAGTTTTTTTTTGGATCTTTCAATAATTCTAAAGGAGTTTCAGATGTTATTGTGGAACCAAGGAAACTGGGATGATTGAGTTTTTTTTTGGACAGAAAGGGTCCCTTCTTATCCCTTCTCATCTTTCTTTTATTGCTTATTTCTTTTGATGCTAATTTTAAATTTCTGGGTCTATAATATTTACTGGTTATATACCAGGCACAATCTCTTTAGCTTTGATTAATATAATGTAGGTTTTAAATTCGAAACAAACTAGCATAGATAGAATTCAACATAGATCCCTGAGAGTTTTAGCTGATACAAAATGGATTTAATCAATTAAATTGAATAAAGGAAACACTTTTCACAACAAAATAATCGATTAAACTGCGTATCAATCGATTAAAATCTTTATAAACTAGCTTACATCAGTTAAATTAGCGAAATAAGATTTTATTCTGATTCTGTTGGATCTATTGGTTAAAATTTAATAGATGTAGTTGATATTATTGTTAAACATCCTTCTAGATGATCAGTTTTACAAAATTTATACTAGATTAGGCATAAATTTGCATCAAACATTACTTAGATTTCAAAAACTGGTTGTTTTAATCAATAAAAAATCTTTTAAATCGATTAAAAGAATTTATACAACATTTTTCTTTACTGTTTTAATCGATTAAATGTCGAATTAATCGATTAAATGCAGTTATGTTTCATACTTTCAAAATCCTTCACTAGATTAATCGATTAAAACTTTATTTCAATCGATTAAAATCATTAACAAGAACCTTTTAATCGATTTTGTCCTGTTTTTAATCGATTTTTATTCTGGAAAGAAAAATTAAAGGCTTTAGTTAATGGTTGTTCTTGTAACATGCTACTAAAGCGTGATTCCCTTATCTTTACACGTGTTAATTGTATTCATTACAAACGTGTTAATGAAGATAAGTTTGAATAAACTTTGATTGATCTTTACATGAGTAAGATATCGTATTCATTTTTTTTAATTTTCAAAATCTAAAACTTATTACATACACTTGCATTGTTTCTCTTCTGTTCCCTATTTTTTTTTTATGAAGTCAAAAGGGGGAGAATAGTTGCTTTAGTTGCTTTACATTTGATCAGAGATAATTCTTTATTTAGGAAGCAACAATTTAGGGGGAGAAATAGGAAAATAATTCATTTCTTTATTACTCACTAATCTGTTTTATCAAGTGACTTCTTTTGCAGAGTTATTTTTCAAAGTGGTGTTTGTCTTCATCAAATAGGGGGAGACTGTAAGTGATGAAGATCTTATTGAAACACTCTAACAAAGATCCTGTTGATTTGATGAAGTCAAAGATAAAGTCAAAGTCAACTTTGTAGCGGTCAACAGTCACTGAGATAAAAGAGTAGAGAGATTAGTGTGTCGGCAGCTATGCTTAGGTATAATCATTTCTATCTTTTCTGCTGCATGAGGTTTCTTCACTTAAAAGATTTTGCAAAATGCCTCTAAAATCGTTTGAACAAGTTAAAAACAAAGTATTTTGACAAAAGCTTTCTTAAACAAGTTTTTAACTGATACAGTTTTGAAATAACCGATTAAAATCACTTCGAATGTTCAGAGAAGTGTTTTTGCAGTATTTTAATCGATACAACTTGGTTTTAATCGATTAAATCCACTTAACATTCAGGATGATTGATCAGAATGCAATTATGACCAATCAGAATCAGATATGATCGATCAGAATTGAGTTATGACAGATCAAAATCAGATATGATCGATCAGAATTGAGTTATGACCGATTAGAGATTTTTCAATCGATTAAAACACGTTTCAATAGATTAAAACAACTTAGAAAATTTCTACACAACGTTTTACTCGATTAAAACTTATTTTTATCAGTTAAAATAACTTGGAAAGTTTTACAAGAAAGTTTTGCAGTATATTAATCGATTGAATCGCGAAACAATCGATTAAGTCAAATGATAAGATTTTTTGTAAAGAGTTTTAATTGATATAAACGTTGTCGTATCAGTTAAAACAAATCTGTTAAAGAATCAAGAACGTATTAATGGATTGAAAGAAGTTTTAACAGATTAAAACTGCACTTTTAACAGATTAAAAGAATCTTTTAACAGATTGATTAAACCAGCAGTTTTGAAAATCTTCTATAAAAACAGTTTGGCTTGAACATTTTAAACACAACAATTGAACATCAATTTTTAGCAATCAAGCAAGCAAACTTTAGCACTCTTTCAAGAAAGATTCGCGCCAGTTTTTGTGAAGTTCTTTGAAAATCTTTCTTGAGGCAAATTGCTTTCTTTTGAAGAAGAAACACACCTGCGAATTGCATAAAACTGGTTTGAGCATTCTAGTTTCTTCTTTTCATTTCTTTACATTCTTTTTGTATTGTTTGGTGCCTGGAATTTGGGCACTCGGTTTCTCTGCAGTTGGAATTTGGTTGTAGAGGTTGTCAAGAACTGAAATTTGGTTCTTGGTGAAAGGTTAGGTGCAGGAACTGGAATTTGGTTCTTGTGATAGATTAAGTGTAAGATTGTAATCTGTAAAACATTTGATCTAGTGGAACCCAGCTGGAATTTGGCTGGAGACTGGATGTAGCCCTGGTATTGGGTGAACCAGTATAAACACCGGTGATATCTTTCTAAACCTTTCTCCTCTTTTAATTCTACTGCTGCGTTTATTTTTGATTGCTTGCTTTGTGATTCAAAAACAGATCTAAAATCTTATTTTTACTAATAGATAATCTGTTATTTGCAAAAAACTTTCAAAGATCAATTCACCCCCCCCCCCTCTTGATCTAAAACTACTTTTCTAACATAACAACTCTTTTGGAGGGGACACAAAACCCCCAAACCCTATTCCTTCTCAAATCAATTTTTATTTAAAAGATAATGTTTTTGTTTTGACTTTTTTCTCTCTCTTACAATTTTTTATTTATTTGGCCATCCCTCACTTGTTGAGGTGTAAGAGGACACAAAATTATTTTTCTATTATTTTGAAGGAAACTTATCTTGTTAGTGTGGCCATCATGGATAGTTTGTCTATCATGTTGCCATGGCCTACCAAGTAGAATATGCCCAGCATCCATAGGAACTACTGTTAGAAATTTAGGCTGAGATCAAGAGGGGGGGTGAATTGATCTTTGAAAGATTTTCGAAATTTACAGATTATCTATTTCAAAGATTAAGAAATCTGACCAGTTCTTGAATCACACACAGTAAGCAATCAAAATAAATGCAGTCACAGAATTAAAGAAGAGAAAGGTTTAGAAACATACAACCAAGGTTTATACTGGTTCACCCAATCCCAGGGCTACGTCCAGTTTCCAGCTGGGTTCCACTAGATTGAACATTTTACAGATTACAACTTTAATCTCACATTCAATCTACCACAAGAACCAAAATTCCAGCTCTCGCACCTAAACCTTCACCAAGAACCAAATTCCAGTTCTTGACCAACCCCTGCAGCCAAATTCCAGCTACTAGAAACCAAGTGCCCACAATTCCAGGCACCCACAATACAGTAAAGAAAGTAAAGAAACAAATAAAAGAAACTTAGAACGCTCAAACCAGATTTATGCAGTTCTGCAGTATGTGTTTCTTCTCCAAAAGAATGCAATTTTGCCTCAAGAAAGAACTTCAATAAACTTCACAGAACTAGCACGATTCTCTCTTGAAAGTAGCACATATGATTGCTTGATTAATTGCTAAAATATGTGATTTAAAAAGTTCAAGCAACTCTGTTTTTATAGAAGATTTTCAAAACTGCTAATTTATTTAATCTGTTAAAATAATCTTTTAATCTGTTAAAAGTCTTGTTTTAATCTGTTAAAACTTCTTTTAATCTGTGAAAATGTTCTTGATTATTTTCCAGATGTGTTTTAACTGATACGACAACGTTTATATCAATTAAAACTCTTTGTAAAAAAATCTTCTAAATTGTTTTAATCGATTGATTCGTCTTTCAATCGATTGAAATACTGCAAAATATTCTTATAAACTTTTCTAAGTAATTTTAGCTGATAACAATCTGTTCTAATCGATTAAAACACTTTGAAAAAAGGTCACTTAGTTATTTTAATCGATTGAAATGCATTTTAATCGATTATAATTTTGCCAAAAGATATCATAAAACTTTCTAAGTTATTTTAACTGATAGCAAGCATGTTTTAATTGATTAAAACGTTCTGAAAAAAACTCTTAGTTGTTTTAATCGATTATTTCGCATTTGTATCGATTAAAATACTGACAGAACAACTTTCAAAACACTCTAAGTTGTTTTAATCGATTATTTTGAGTTTGTATGGATTAAATTCTGCCAGAAGACTTTTCAAAAAATTCTAAGTCATTTTAATCGATTATATCAATTCTATATCAGTTAAAATACTGGCAGAAGGTTCTCAAAAATCCTTCTAATGAAAAAAATCGATTATTTCAAAAACATATCAGTTAAAAACCTGTTACAAAAGTGTTAAGAATATTTTAGTTGATAAAGCTTATATGCTATTAGTTAAAATAGCTAAATAAAATCCTTTTATCAAAATACTTTGTTTTTAACCGTTTAAACATTTTTTTAGAGGCATTTGCAAAATCTTTTAAATGAAGAAACCTCATGCAGCAGAGAGATAAAAATGATTATACCTAAGCAGAGATGCAGACTCACTAATCCCTTTACTCTTTTATCTAAGTGACCTTTGACTGCCACAAAGTAGCCTTTGACTTCATTTTTTACTTCATCAAATCAACAAGATCTTTGACAAAGTAATTCAATAAGATCTTCATCACTTTCAACTACATCACACAAAATATTTTCTTTGTAAGTTCCTATAGATACTGGTATATCTACTTGTTTAGTAACTACTATACCACCATCTTCATTAAGCCATTGAAGTTTGTAAGGTTTTGGATGGGGTATAGTAGTTAAGGCTAGTTTTTCCACCAACCTAGAACTACAACAGTTACAACAAAAACCACTATCCATAATTAAAGAACAAGTTTTTTTCAAATCTTCATATCTTGTGTGGAATATATTTTCTCATTAGGATTGTTCCAACTCATAAGGTTGGCTTCTGAGAAGCCTTCTCACTACAAGTAATTCTCCTTCACAAGGGAGAATTTCTTCCTCAGAGTTTAAAACTTCCTCTTCACTTGGTGAAGAGTGAGCTTCATCCTCACTTACGATGTCTTAGTCTTTTAAAAGCATAACTTTTTTATTGGGACAGTCAGAAGCATAGTGCCCTCTTCCAAGACATCAAAAGCAGTGAATGTCTCTAGTTCTAACACCTTTGGAAGGTTCTTTATTTTTATATTTCTCTTTTTCTCTTTCTCTTTCCTTTTCTCCTTCTTTTTCTTTTTCTTTTTCTCTTTCTTTTTCTTTATCCCTTCGTGGCCCTTCATCCCTAGATGTGGAGGGGTAACTCTCCCTCTTAAAATCTTCCTAAGGAATAGACGTGTTAAGGTAGTCTCTCCTATGATGAGTCATTATTTTCCCGCATTTTCTTATCTTTATGTACTTATCTTAATTGGTGCATTGTGTTTAATTGTCTATTATTAGTGCATTTTCATTGATTGGGCTTCATTAGGCCAATAATTTTGATTTTAATTAATTTGAATCTATTTGATCTAATTTTTACTCATTATTAATTTTAGGACAGTTTAAAGCAATTTTGGACTTGAAAAATTGGGCCAAATGTCATATTTTATTTTATACGGGATCCAAAATCATTCAATTCTGAGCTAAATTGGATTTTACATAAATTATCCAAAATGGGTCAAGCGCACCAGGCCGGCCCAATGGACATGCTTCAGTAATTTAAGTCTCCTAAATTCATTAGAGCTCTGAAAATAGTAGAAACAGTGGGGTTTTAAAGCTAGCTCAAAAGGCTTTCAAAGGAGACCAAAATCGCTTCATTTGGATAAGTATTGAAAATACTGCACGTGTTTGAAGTTCATGGACCTGCACTGAAGCCAATTTATGATGTGTTTCATGGACTAGTTGAGACCAAACCTCGATTAAGATTAGGGTTAGGATTATTTATATAAGAGAGGCACATCACACGAAAAACACACATCACACAAGGACTACGCAACCACCACACTTCCACCTTTCATCTTCTGCAATTTATATTCAAGTTTGTTTACTCTTCTGTCATTATTTTTAAATTCTTGTTTCGATTTTAATTATGTTTCTTCTATTGCGTTTTCAACTTTCCATGGATAGCAAATCTTTGTATTGATTTTCTGAGAAGAATGCAAGTAGATCTTTGAGGTTTTGTTCTTCAATTTCATTTTGTTTGTTCTCTTAACTCTTCATCTTCTAATCTTAGTGTTGAATTATAATCTGTTTATGCTTAATAAACCGAAACTAATATCACAGTTTGCTTAATTCTATGTTAGAGATGAGATTATGTGATGTATGCAATGCTTAATTGTATAAGGATAATTTGGGGTTAATCTTCGCTTGGTTGGTTAATTTCATGTTGGAATAAGGGTTAAGGAAAATTTGGGATTAATCTTTGCTTAGTTCGTTAATTTCATATTGGAACAAGGGTTAAAGCTAATTTGAGATTAATCTTCGCTTAGTTGATTAATTTCGAATTAGAATATAATTTGGGATTTATCTTCACTTAGTTGGTTAATTTTGAATTAATTTCGTAAGCTAGGATAAGTGACACTGCATTAGAATCAGGAAATCAATTGCATTTTAATCTGTTTTTAATCCGCATTTTTATAATCTGCTTTTGTTCTGTTTCATCTAATATTTTAATTTTGAAAAACTTCCTTTTTTTTTGTTACTGTTCTAATTTTAAAAATTGATAAGATTTGATAGAAATTCATGGTCTTTGGGAGATGACCTAGGAAAGCTTCCTAGTACTACATTTATTTGTTTTAATTATTTGACCGAGTACGACATCGATCACTCTCCTATGAGAATATTTTCTTTTCAATTATTGTTCTACCCTTACACAAAGTTGAACTAGTTCCTTTAAGTCATTATAAGGAAATAGTTCAACTTTATCCCTAATATCTAGGTTAAGGCCACTCTGGAACCTAGCAACTGTAATTCATGGTCATATTTTTCTGTTTGAGTCGTTGAAGCTTATCCATCAACTCCCTGTCATAATAAGAGGGCATGTGTCTTTTCCTAAGGGCACTTCGAAGTTCATTTCAATACCTAACTTGGGGTTCATTGTCAATTCTCCTCTCTCATACTAGGGAAGTCCACCAATACATTGCATGCTCTTGAAAACTAAGGATTGCCATGGGCACCCTTCTTTACTCATTGACTTTATGGCACTCGAATAATTATTCTACCTTCATCTCGTAGTCTAAGTATTCTTCTACATTATCTTTTCCATGAAAGGGAGGAAGGTCTATCTTAGGTTCTCGAGGATGGTCCACCCTAGTCCTATGTCTCCTAGTGGGGGAGTTTTGATAGTAATCATCATTGTAATGACTATTATAAACCTCCATGCGTGGTGAGTGGGGTACTTCATGGTGTTCTAATCTTCTCCTAAAACCCTCACTTATATTTTTAGTTTTCTGTTTATTATCTAAGTGTTGGGCAAACATAGCCCTTATTTCCTCATCTCTTTTTTCAATTTTCTCTTCTAAAGTGCTAAGTTTTTCTTTAACGGAAGAGTGTTTCCTAGATCTACAGTAGTTCCCACCCACACTAGAATGACTTGAAGGTGCATGAGAATGGTCACTCATTTTTGTTTAAGAAAGGTTTTCACAATAATTTGAAAAATTGTTTTTCACAAAAATGAAATCACAAAGGTTTTCACAAAATAAGTTTTCCAAGTGTGTGTGACAGACCCCTAAGACCAAAGGAAGGTCAACTAGTTGTTTAAAGACACCTAGCTTTTTTCACGGAAAAATTAAATTCTACTTGTAAAAATTTACACAAAGTAAACTATGAAAGTGATGAAGATCTTATTTCAATCATTTGATAAAATGGAAGATCTTGTTGATTTGATGAAGTCAAATGAAGTCAAATGTTATTCTGATGAAAGTCAAAAGTTACTTGGATTAGAAGGGTAGAGTGATTAGTGAGTCTGCATCTATACATAGGTATAATCATTCATATCTCTCTGCTGCATGAGGTTTCATCATTTAAAAGATTTTGAAAATGCCTCTAAATATGTTTAATCTGTTAAAAACCAAAGTAATCGGTTAAATGGTTTTTAAGAAATTGTTTTAACTGATATTATATGAGCTTTATCAGTTAAAATGTTTTGAACACTTTCATAACAGGTTTATAACTGATAGGTTTTTGAAATAATCAATTAAAACCTTTTAAAACATTCACTGGAACTGTTTTAATAGATATATCTTCGAATTAATCGATTGTTTTCATTAAAGGAGTTTTTGAAAACCTTTTGCCAGTATTTTAACTGATATAGTTTCAAAATAATCGATTAAAATCACTTAAAATGCTTTGGAAAGTGTTCTGGCAGTATTTTAATCGATACAAACTCGAAACAATCGATTAAAATAACTTGAAGTGCTTCGAAAGATGTTCTGTAAGTATTTTAATCGATACAAACTCAAAATAATCGATTAAAACAACTTGAAATATTTTGAAAGGTGTTCTATCGAATTTTAATCGATGTAAAATCAAATTAATTGATTAAAACAAATTAAGAGAATTTCTACTAACTATTTTAATCAATTAAAACTGGCTATTATTAGTTAAAATCACTTAGAAAGTTTTATGAAAATATTTGGCAGAATTTTAATCGATTAAAACAACTTAAGGGATTTTTTACAAAGTGTTTTAATCGATTGAAACATTGTCGTATCGGTTAAAACAAATTTGGAAAATGATCAAGAATATTTTATCAGATTAAAAGAAGTTTTAACAGATTAATTCAAGACTTTTAACAGATTAAAAGATTGTTTTCACAGATTAATTAAACCAGCAGTTAGAACAAATCTCTATATAAATAGGATTGTTTCAATCTTTTAATATATACCTTTGAGCAATCAATCAAGCAATCATAAGAGCTACTTTCAAGAAAGAATCACAGAAGTTTTGTGATATTTTTCAAAGTTCTTTCTTGAGGCAATTTTTGGCATTTCTTTTGTGAAGAAACTCATTCTGCAGAGCTGTATAATTCAGGGTTTAGTGTTCTAGTTTCTTCTCTTTGTTTCTTTGCATTTCTTTACTGTATGTTGGGTGTTTGGAATTGTTGGGCACTGTTTCTGTAGCTGGAATTTGGCTGCAATTTGGTTCAAGAACTAGAAGTTGGTTCTTGGTGAATGTTTAGGTGCAAGGACTGGAATTTTGGTTCTTGTGGTAGGTTGAGTGTGTGATTGGAATCTGTAATCTGTAAAACATTCAATCTAGTGGAACTCAGCTGGAATTTGGCTGAGAACTGGACGTAGCCCTAGGATTGGGTGAAGCAGTATAAATCTTGTTTTATCTTTCTAAACGTTACTCTCTTTAATTCTGTTGTTGTCTTTATTTCAATTACTTGTCTTGCTTGATTCAAGATTTGATCAGAACTCTTAATCTTTGAAATAGATAATCTGTAAATTATGAAAATCTTTCAAAGATCAATTCACTACCCCCTCTTGATCTCAGCCTCCTTTTCTATCAAACTAGACAGAAACCTAGAGTGAAAGTCCAACGTACACTTAAGCCTCTTGGGACACTTCCATAAGACTAATTTGTGAAATTTCAAAGATCAACTCACCCCCCCCCCCTCTTGATCTCAACCTCCTTTTCTATCAAACTAGACAGAAACCTAGAGTGAAAGTCCAAGTGACACTTAAGCCTCTTGGGACACTTCCATAAGACTAATTCGTGAAAATATTACATTGTTTAAAGTAGGAGATGGAATTATACCAAAGACATTTTCCCAAGACACCCACAAAAGCAAAATTTACAACAAGGATTTAAAAAAAAAAAAAAAACAAATTCGTGACAAAATTACAACAAAGATTTTAGCACACAAATTTTGCTGCAACTTGTTTTGTGACAGAATTTGGTGAATTTTTCTGCAACTAATTTAGGGTTTGGTCAAGTGTTTCACTCTTCTTGAACCCCAATTCTTTCTTCCCAAGCTTTCTTGAAGAACACCTTCTCCTTTCTTCTTAACAACACCTAAGATTCTACCTTGAAGAAGAAGTGAGTTTCCAAGAAACAAGGAAAGTAAAATGGTTATCTTACAAGAAAAGGTTAAACAAGAAATGGACACAATCAAGTGATTAGAATTATTATTTGACAAACTTAAGAAATAAAAAAAACAAGCAAGAAAATTTGGCAAATTTTAAAAGAAGGCACTCAAAAGAAGCCTAAGAATGGATCTAGAATGGATTGCAAAACAAAAGACTAAAGTTGAATCACTTATAAGCCCGATTAGAGCTTTGCCAAATTATACACTCCTTTAGTCTCTTTTAATACATACACATTTCAATTCCACTTTTGTTTTTAAGGAGTGTGAGACTTATGTAAGAATTGCAAACATATTTTCAACTTTCTTTTCTTTTAGTCTCGACTTTTCAATTCAAGTTCTTTGTATTTTCAATTCACAATTTCAATTGTTCTTATGAGACTTAATCCTTTTTCAAATCAAATTTAAACTCAAAATTTTATGACATTATTTCCACAGAAGTCCAAACGTTACAATAGCATATTAATCCACAATTGATTCAACTTTCAAAAAATTAAAAGAAGTCTAGACCAATCTCGGCTTGTACAAGAATTTTATGTTTAGAATTTTGCCAATGATCTAATAGCAAAAGAATATACTCAATGGTACAAGCCAACATACATGGATTGGTTCCTAGCATACAAACTTGGTTTTACTATATATATATATATATATATATATATATATATATATATATATATATATATATTAAAACCAAATTTGTAATACAATTTCTATTCTCTAATACATGTGGGACAACATCTAAGGAATGATGAACATTTAAAGGACTAAACATGACAATCTAAGACAACATGGAAGATTATAAAATTAAAAGGTAAGTAATAAATTCTATGACTATGAATACAACATATTCAATAATTCCTAAACAATTGATTCAAGAAAGAGCAAAGCAATGAATCAATTAAAAAAAGAACTTTATGACCAACAACATTTGACTCAATTAAAAGGACTCAAAAAATAGCATACAAGACGGAAATTCAAAGACCAGAAAGAAGGAAAGATGAAGGTAGTTATCTCTTGAAGATCTCCATGCCTAGGTCATAATACCAAATTGATGGAAATATTCTCCCTCCTTCCACCATAGTTGACGCCAAAAGCCTCACACCTTGAGCACCCAAGGTGAACCAAAAATTCTTTCCCAAGTTTCTAAAGAAACTTGACACCAACTCCTCTAAGGAAGGTTCCTTGTTAGGATAATAGGAGAATGAAATCTCTAAATACACTTGAAAAGTCAATTCAGGGTACAAGCAAAATATGCAAATTCCACACACAAGTTTTGACTTCATTCCAAATGTGATTCAAAAAGCTACACAAGGGGTCATATATATAGTTGTTCCCCTCTCATTCACTCACTCACCTAAGGAATGTGGGACTAATTTTGTCATATACAAGTGATGGCCGAAGTTCCTAGTTTCATGTCCCACCTGGACCAATTTTAGTTACATTTATGAGTTTATATACCGAAAAACTCTCACATGTTGCAACCAAGAGTTGAACCTTGGACTTCCTTGAGTGTTTGGAGTGCTTTAGACGAATTTGAGAAGCTAAAATGATATATTCCCTTTTTGTTGCAGCCAAGACTTGAACCTTAAGTTTGGGACTTATTTGAAACCTAGTGTGTTGAGGTCCAGTGGATGAGGCCCAATGTGTTATGGCTCAAATGGTCCTCCATCAATGGCATTCAGATCACCAATCGAATCGTCAGCCATCTATGTGAGAAATTCCACATACACCATACTTTCTTGTCCGTCGAGCACCCACCAACAAATGGGCAGGTCGAGGCCACTAACAAGGTCATTTTGAGGGGCCTAAAACAAAGACTAGGTGAGAGAAAAACAATATGGTCATATCACACCACGACCCAAGCAACAACTATGGAGACGCCATTCAACTTGGTATATGGCGTGAATGTCATTTTTTCGATTGACGTGACAGAGCCCACGAAACGTGTGGTTGGTTTTTCAGAGGAGGACATAATGCAAGTCACCAAAGCGAACCTAAATTGCATCGAGGAGGTACGAGAGCAAGCTCATATTCGAGTTAAATCCGCAAAGTGATGTAGGTCATTTTACTCTTTATTTCTTGATCTAAGAGCATTTTCTAAGCTAGTTATTTTATTCATAAACCATGCATTTAACATGTTTTCATTAAAAGCATAGCATAATTCAGTTTTTCTTAATTTGTTGCATTTTACGTAGTTTTAGCATAATAAATAATATACATGCATACATTCACATTGTATATTTCTTTTTCTTCTTTTGTAGGAGAGGTAATTTGAGATGGGCTAAAGTGATGGAAAGAAATGTCCAAATTAAAGCCGTCAACCTTCACTCTTCTTGGAAGCCCAAGTTTGCTTATGTCGCCCACTTGTAGAACGTTACAAATGGAAATTTTGAATCAAGCAAATTAACTGGTGCGATAATCCAATCTAGCTTAATTAAAGGCCAGCATGAATCAAGAATTAAATGCAAATCAGTGCTGGATCACTCAAAATAGGAAAGAAACAGACTATTTTCTTCAAATCAATACCACAAATTTCTCTTCATAGCAATAAGATTTTACAATTATTTACTTGAGAAATATTTGAATTTATTGTAATTATTTTAGGCTTAATTTCTCTTGTTCAAACCCCTATAAATAAAGGTTTTACGACAACCCACAATCATAATCTGCTAACTTGGGGTGAGAATTGCTATTTTGCCTCATCCCCATTTTCTTTTCCTACTCTCAGTTCGTAGTTTAGTTTTTTGTTAGGTGAGTTCATCTACTGTCATTGCACTTCTGGTTTGTTTTATTTTATTTTATTTTATTTGAAATTTCTATTGAATTTTCCAGTTTATCTTGTTCTAGTTATTTTATTTATTCGAGTGCTCATTTTAATTTAAGTTATTTAATTGTTTAGAATTTTTATTCCAAGTATTGTATAATTTTTCATTTTCAATTCGTCTCTTTTCTAATTCCAATTCGCAATTTAGTTTTAGAGTTATCACTTTCGAAATTTCAAATTTAATTACTACACTTGTTTTATTTCAAAGCAATTCTTGATTCCTGCATTTTTAATTAAAAGCACTTTATCTTAATTTTATAAATTTCAGTTATTTAAATTTTGTTTCCATTTAATTTTAATTGTCGTCAATCTTCTATAACAATTTGATTTTAATTTTTATTATTTTGCATCAATTGATTTCTTTTTCACTCTTTCATTCATTCCTTATTTACTTGTTATTTACTATTTTAGAGGAATGATATGTGATAATGAGTATGTTCCTATAATTGTGTCCTTGTGAGATTCGACATGAGTTAGTTATACTCGCATTAGTTTAACAACTTGTTTATTATTTTTTATCTATATTTTGTGTGACCAAAATATTGTTATCAAAAGGCGTCATTGTCGAGGACACAATTGTATTGCATAATATTGTCTAATATCATTTTTTTTATTATTTTCTTTTTCTAGCTTTTTTTTTAACTTTCAAAAAACAATTCAAAAAAAATTCAAAAAAAAAATATTATAATTTGTTTTTATGTGCTCCCTAACCATTTTTGAAGGAAATTCTAAATATAGTTATCTTGTAGGAAGTGCTCGATAACCACTATTGTAGGAAATTCTGAATATAACTTGGTAGTGTGAGAGTACATATCTAGGAGGGTTCTGACTAGAAAAGACTTGGTACTTAAGCGTGTTCATTAGTGACCCACCTCTCTTTCCTGAGAACCTACCTGGTGTACTTGTTCACGGTCTACTATTTGTATTCCGGTAAGACCTTTAATAGTGCATGACCCGAGCAAAGAAAGGTGAACCACATATATTTGATCCTCAAATCGAAGTTACCTTCAAGAGATTAATGAGATTAAAGAGGTGGAGGGGGCTACAAGAGAGAAAGAGAGAAGCAGCTGAAAAGTCTAATCAAACATCTCAGATGGCTACTAACCGAGAAAGAACCTTGAAGGAGCTTGCTGCACAAGATATATCTCACCAACCGAACTGTATTCAACCTCCTCAACTACAAGAAGGAGTTGCTAGATTTGAACAAAAGTTTGGCCTGATTCATCTCCTACTTAAATTCCACAAACTATCAAGCGAAGATCCCAATAAGCATTTGAGGGAGTTGCATGTAGTATGCTCCACAATGAAGCCAGTGGATGTTGCAAAATACTATGTCAAGCTGAAGGCCTTTCCATTCTCATTATGTGACACAACAAAAGTTTGGTTGTACCTTTAATTGACACCAATCACGAATTGGACAGACTTTAAGAGGAGATTCTTGGAGAAATTGTTTCCAGCTTCAAGGGTCGCTACCATTAGAAAGGAAATTAATGGGATTCAACATCTATAAGAGGAGTCTCTTTATGAATATTGGGGCAGATTCACTAGACTATGTGCCACTTTCCCAAACCATAAGATAAATGAGAAATTATTGATCCAGTACTTCTATGAAGGACTGATGCCTATGGAAAGAAACATGATTGATGCAACAACTGGAGATGCATTAATGGATAAGACATCTAAAGTCGCACGGGTCTTGATTTCTAACATTGCAGAGAATTCTCAACAATTTAGTGCTCAAACGTCTGTTAAACCGGTCCATGCAGTACAACAAAGCCGAAAAATAGACATAAATAATCAGAGGTTGGAGAACCAAATATCTGAGCTGACATCTTTGGTTCGACAGACGGCCATGAACCGACATACATTTTAACAACAATATTTATGTGGGATATGCACCTCGGTATATCATCTTGAAAGCATTGAGGGGGAGATTGATGGAAATGTGAAACATGTCTCTACATTCCCAAGAGATAATTTTGATGATGATTCAAGTCAACAACATTCAAGACTCAAGCAAGCCCAAGATATGATTTTGATTTCAAACATCAAGCAAGCCCAAGATGATTCCTGAATACTAAATAGAGTCTTAGAATACTGGATATGGAGGTACAAGTTGATGAAGTGGTATTATGCATAAGTCTCCAAACCACAAGTGTGATAAAATTTCGTAACATGACATTTTTCACTGTCATAATTAATTATGATGCATCAGAAATGAAAAAACGATTTTCTCTATGTCATAATTGACTATACTGGTAACATAATTGATTATGACAGTTCAAATTTGAAAAACATATCCGTTTTGAAGAATAAATGTTTTTTAATACATCCTGATTTTTCTCTACGAAAGTATTAATGACCAATGACTATTTTCTGATGTTATTTTCCTATTTAAATGAGTTTTGATGAAAAATAAAAATACACAATTACGGAATTCGAAAATACAATTTTACATTCATTCAGTTTTAAGAAAAGAATTTTGAGCAAGGCAACATAGATATTTTACACCTTCTAAGAAAACCCTCTTCTCTACTGCCTTCTGCACTTTCATTGTTAATCACACTTGTTCTTGGAGGTTGGAATTTTACAGGCTTCTACAATTTGTTGTCTCCATTATCCAGGTGTGACTGTTCTTATTTTATTGCCTTCATCCTTTCTAGGGCTTATGAAGTTAATGTTAAATTCCTTGTTTAGGGTTTAAGTGGTTGATGTTAAATCCCATTTTTAGGGTTTAGGTGGTTGCTGTTATTTTATTGTCTTAATCGCATTTTTAGGGTTTAGGTGGTTGTTGCTAATCCCTACTGTGATTCTAGGGAGGTGTTCATCCTTTGTGTGTTGGTGGCAAAGGAGGTGCTTTTCATCCTTTGATTTGTTCAGAGGAGGTGTTCATCCCTAGTGGGATTCTAGGGAGGTTTTCATCCTTAGTTGGATTCTAAGGAGGTGTTTTCATCCCTTTGATTTGTTTGGGAGGTGTTCATCCTTAGTGGGATTCTAAGGAGGTGTTTTCATCCATTTGATTTGTTCGGGGAGGTGTTAATCCCTAGTGTGATTCTAGGGAGGTGTTCATCCTTTGTGTGTTGGTGGTTGTAGACCCTAAATCTTGCCCGACCTCAAAATAAAGAGCAAAAGACTTCCATTCAAAGATGGGCAAGTCCTTAAAGGTCACTAGGATTGATCAATAGGCCCCATATTAGAATAGGAAGGCTTTTTGTACACAAAAAATAAAAAATTCCACCCAAAGGGTCGAGACCGCCGTCTCGTTTGGCGAGACTGCCGTCTTGTCATTGGCTAAAGGCGAGACCATCATCTCGTTTGGCGAGACCACTATCTCGCCACTTGCCAAAGGCGAGACCACCATCTCGCCATTTGCCAAAGTCGATACAGCAGTCCCGACCTGATAGGTGCAAATTTCTATAAAAGGCGGGGGGGGGGGGGGTTTCCTCATTTTCAACAACTTCTACAACTTCTCCAACTCAAGATACCTCAAAATACTCCTCTAAAATCCCTCTAAAGCATTTCCAAAGTCTTAGAGTTCTTAGAAAACATTTTATAGTTCTTCGGGAGAAGAGTGAACATTATTGTAGAGCGTGGGGTTTGCCAAAAAGTGCCCTTTTCTAGAGCAATTAAAAAAAAAAGCTTGTTTCAAAGGTTCTTTCACATCCCTTACTTTATTTTATCGCTTTTATTGGTTACTATCTCTGTGCATTAGTTATTAAGGGTCATGTAGTCAATAATTTAAATTTTGCAATGAATAAATAAGGGTAAAAACGTAGTTTTAATGTTCTTATTTCTTTATAAAAATAGTCCATCATAGGGAACCAGAAAGGGGCGTCGTGGGGAAGCTAATACCTTCCCCACACGTAACTAACTCCCTTACCTAACTCTGGTTGTAATGACCAAAGATGGTTTTTCTTAAAAACCATCACCTTCTTTTCCTTTTCCAATTTTTTTGGTAAAAATATTGGTGACGACTCCTCGAACCTTTTCGAAAACCTCGCCTTTAGGTCCATCCCGGTTATTGGACAACCTAAAGGCGTTGAACCACTTCTTTAAAAAACGCGAGTCAGCAAAACCATCGCGTTGCTCCGATCGCCTCTTTTGACGGCGGCGACAGATGGAGACTCAAATAGGGAAGCTAGAGAGTTGATCCCATTTAGTGATGGACTAGTTTGAGAAATAAAAACTTGAAATTACGCTTTTACCCTTTCTTGCTTTTATAACATGATTTATTGTTTGGCCTTAATAACGATTGTATGCTTACTTTATGCAATTGTTTGAAATAACAATTGTACACAAACCCTTGCACACAATAGTTCCCCCTATACCTGAGGGCAAGTGTGTTAGAATCGCGCAGCGGAATGTTCACGTGGTCGGACAAAAACCAAGAGGGGGGGGTGAATTTGTTTCTTAATAAAAATTAGGTTTTCAAAATTTTCCCCAAATTTTAGGGATTAAAAACTGTGTAAATGTAAATAGAGAAGAGTAAAGAAGATTACACAGTAGGTTTAT